>VMBQ01002009.1:41636-93479 GCA_007657795.1 Dreissena rostriformis | reverse complement strand
AAAAAAGACAAATGTTTGGACTTCAGAAAATCATAAGCTTTAATCAAACGTTTTGACTTCAGACAATTAAAAACATTAATCAAACGACCATGGTATTAAATATTTTAAGTAAACAACACAATTTACAATAACGCTGTTCTATTGTCTACAAAAAGTTTTACAATTGACCAGTTAAGTAGTTTCTTTTCTTTACATTTAGTATTAGATTGAATCTCCCATGCTACGCAAAGATAATTATTCAGCCCCCTTATTGAAGGTAATAGACCCTTTCTCTGGCATACAAATATATACTTTTTAATTTCAAGAATAAGAATATTAATATCAGTCATGTTAATACTTGTACAACCAAATAACATTGTTTGACATGAAATATCAGTACATTTTTGCACATTATGGGATCTTAAAAAATCTACAACATAATTAACAATTCTCTTTGTGAAAATGCAGTCCCAGAATATATGTAATTTTTCATTACAGAAAGAACATAAATTGTCATGAACAATGTTCATTTTAAATAACAAAGATTTGGTTCCTAGAATTCTGTGAACAATTCTTGTCTGGAACCACTGAGTGTATGTGTCTCTAGATATAATAAAATAAGTGCATGCACTTTTGTCCATTCAACGTTATTAAAAAGTGTATTTCATTTTGAATGGCAAGTGGGTATATCTGTATTATAGCTAAAACATTTATAAACAAGTTTGTTTCGACTATACCCAAATACTATGTTATTCAATTAAAATGATCTAAATGCACATTGTATATTTGGCTTTTTTTATAAATGGAAGTCCTGATAATCTGATAAATGCATTCACAGTTCTAATTAAACCTTCATAAAAAAAAATTAATTTTAATGCCAATGAGATTTTCTAATACAAATTGTTTTAAAAATTCTCCAGAAGTGCACATTTTATCTCATACATATCTAATTCCCCGTTCATACATATTTTTATTATATATAATATTCATACCTATCTTAAAATTGTGGTTATAAAATAACGGCATATCAAGGATATCTTCACACTTACTGACATTTTGTTTATTAATATACGCAAAACATTTTTTTAAACTTATCATTATTTTTTCTATGTAGTGTTTTCCTAAATTAAACATTTTCTTCACATCAAACATAGAATATACTAGTTGGAAACATTTTCCATCACTTAATACAATTTTCCTTAACCATGTCATTTTCATAGTTTTTTCAAAAGCATATATATCAGTCATGGCAACTCCTCCAGCATTATAAGATTTAATAGCAATAGTTTGTTTAATTTGTGCTGGCCCATCCCATACAAAATTCAAAAACAGGCTATTTATTTGTTTTAAAACTTTATCTCCTAGACTTGACAGAGTTATAAACAGGTGTGTAAAAAGGAATTTCGAATTATGGTAAAATGGGTATATTTAGTTAACATTTTAAACTAGTCAAACCAAACTAAAATGTGTTTTTTTTTATCAGAAAGGGCCGTATGGTAGCTCTTGTCAAACTGATCATGGTTTGTTACTTAAAAAATGCTTCCATAAAGAACCGATGCCCCCACAATTCACTTCTGTTGGTAAATCGGAGACGGTTGTTACACGCAAAATCCCATCTCCGGGTGGTTGTCATTTTTGTGTTAATATATCTTGAACTAGCTTGATGAATGACAAAGTTACAGTCTGCACAAGCTGTTTTATGGCAAAATTTGATTATTGAACTCATAAGTGTGTCCTTCACCTTTGAGGTAGCGAGACTAGTTTTACACTCGACTTGTCGTTTTATGATGGATTGAATTTGGGTTATTTAAAAGTTATTACGTTATTTCGAAATATTTGGTAAGATTATGGCGTAGGCAAGTGTGTTCAATCTCTTTGATGGCCAAATCGGACTTTAGATCTCTACGCGTGACCTTAGCGTTTGAGATAGGGAGACTGTTTTTGCATGCAAAATGTCGCCCTATGATGGTTTCCTTTAGTGCAAAGTTGTTTAAAATCCGTCAATATATTGCAAATTTATGGCTGTAAAGGGAGTTTTTTTCAAGCTGCTTTTTTAGGACCTATAACCACTAAGTATGGCATTGAGCTTTGAGGTGATGAGATAGGAAATACACAGGACACAATGTCTTATGATGACACAAAGCTTTTCAAAATCCATCAATATATGGTAAATATTTGGCTGAGACAGACATCTGGCACATAATAAGAGACGGACAGACGCAAATCGCAACTGATATACTAGTATGCCGCCTTCACCAAAAGGGGGCATAATAATAATCAAACTTAGAATAACAACACACGCATGATATTCACAAGTAAACTTAACTTAAATGAATAACATTGCAGTCAAATGGGAGTAACTGATTCAATCTTATATTCGATATTAATAAGAGTTGTCTCACATGTTACATGTAAGCTTAATTTATGACTAGAGTGGTAACAATGCTTTTCCTAAAAGTTGACCTGGTGACCTAGTTTTTTTAATCACTTGACCCAGATCCGATCTCGGCCTAGACAAGTTTCATCAAGATTGAGTCATAAATGTGGCCTCATAACCGGAATCTAGCCCTTTTTTATAAATGAAAATGACATTTTTTTTACTTGCCTCGGCCGTAACTCTAAACGTATAACTGCTAAAAGGCTGAAATAAACATATTACCCAGCATGGAAACTCGCGCAACGGCATATTTGTGACAAAAGCGGAGTAATGACCCCTTTCACAAAAAATAAATTAATAAATTCTTAACTTTTTTGATATTATAATTATACTAGAAAGCTGCAAATTTTTAAATATGTATACCATCATGCAAACTTGCGCACCTTCAAATTTTAAAAAGATGTTTATGGCAACTAAAATTTTCCAATTTATCACCCAAAAAAACTTGATGAATTGTGTCCTGCGTACGAAAAGAATCGCTGTTAGAGTGGTGACACTTTATACACATGTAAATCGTCATGTGAACATGCTCAGCTTCACATTTTTTGTTCAGATTGTGTTAAATATAAGTGAAGTTTTAAGACACATTTTGCCCGTAAACAAAGTTGAGAATGATCTTTAATATATGATACCTCTAGTGTAGCTGTACCGCAACGCCGAAACAATGTTACAGACTTGACGAATATTTTCTGAGGGAAGTAATTGTGTTTGAATTTACTAGTTTTGAAATAGCGTACTTAAAGAGAACACTATGTTAGTGTGATTGTGTACTTAAATTTATCCCACGAGTGAAGAAAGGTTTACATGGCGAGGCTTGCCGAGCCTTGTAAGTCTTTCTGAGACGAGTGGGATACATTTAAGTACACAATCACACTTACATAGTATTCTATTTATCCTACAAAATAATTAAAAACAAATGTAACCTGTTTTTTCTGTTTATCATACCTCTACGTCCACGATTTTAAAGAAATAATGAAAAAATCGCTGCAGTTTTACCGGGAAAAATGCGACTGTTGTCGTTTGACGTGTTAATAATGACGTCATGGGCAAGCGCTTAATTTTGTAAAAAATGTTTTCTGCTGTTTGTGTTGCATTTTGTGTTTAAAATATATTACACCTTGGTATCAAATTGTTTCTTTTTGTGAATCTGATTCGATTTTACTAAAAACGAATACTTTATAGTTGATTCCGAGTAGTATGACCTTTCTCCATACATGACTAGGTGTGGCATAAACATAGGTGTGGGATAAACCTTATATTTTCTGTATGGGTCCTATTATGTTCTATAGAATCATTTAGCTGTATGATAAATAGAGAATACTATGTTAGTGTGATTGTGTACTTAAATTTATCCCACGAGTGAAGAAAGGTTTACATGGCGAGGCTTGCCGAGCCTTGTAAGCCTTTCTGAGACGAGTTGGATAAATTTAAGTACACAATCACACTAACATAGTATTCTATTTATCCTACAAAATAATTACAAAATATGTAACCTGTTTATTCTGTTCATCATACCTCTACGTAACCGATTTTACCGGGAAAGAATACGACTTTTGTCGTTTGACGTGGTAATAATGACGTCATGAGCACGCGCGCTTAATATTTGTAAAAAATGTTTTTTGCTGTTTGTGTTGCATTTTGTGTTTTAAATATATTACATCTTGGTATCAAATTGTTTGTGTTGTTGAATCTGATTCGATTTCACTAAAATGAATAATTTATAGTTCATTCCGAGTAATATGACCTTTCTCCACACATGACTAGGTGTGGGATAAATATAAGTGTGGGATAAACCTTATCTTTTCTTTATGGGTCGTATTGTGTTCTATAAAATCATTTAGCTGTAGGATAAAAATATTTATAGCACACTGTATACATTTAAGGCGCTATGTATCCTTATTATTCCCATGCTTTTAAACTTTAATATAAACTAGTTTTTGGACAGTTTGTGATTATATAATTAAACTATAGTGATGAATAGGAAACATATATTTTAACAATGTGGGTGATGTTTTTTTTTATATATTAACTCACCATTATTCAACAAGTTGTAGGTTGGTTCATGCTTTGTTAATAAATTTAATAATATGGATGTTGAGTGTAGATATTTTAAACAATATGATTTTGCAGTCTGGTCTGGAGCTACGTTGGCCGCTTATGGCATAAGACGATATTTTTGCATGACGCGGGTCAAATTGTGTCATTGATTAGTCATAAAATGGGGAGATAAAATGGTTTTTAAATGCTCTAGTGTTAATTTTATGAAAGAGTTGATTATTCGGTTGTAGAGTTTATTTGTTATAAATTGTTGAAGCTATTCCTTCGATGATATATCATTTATACTCACTATAGCTCTTTTTGTAATTGTAATTCAGGGATTCATGTTCTTTTGAGCCCATTTTTGCGGTACCATTTCATTTAAATTTTCCGCAAGATATGAACTTAAAAGAAANCATTATACAATTTTCATAATATTGTCCATGCCTTCAGAACGTCTCAAAAGGGACATGTTGTTGTTATGTTGTCTTAGTTATCTCTATAACATCAATAGGATGATAAACAGTGCACACACATCTCGACCTGTGCGTTCAGAAACACTCTTTATAAATTTGAATGGGTTGGGTATATTTCAAACTTGCGATTCAAAAAGCGATACCGTAATTTTGAAAAATGAGTTGCGTCAAAGGTTATGCAATAGCGAACAACTGCAGTGCCTTCAGCGCTTTGATTTTTACTTGCCTCGGCCGTAACTCTAAACGTATAACTGCTAAAAGGCTGAAATAAACATATTACCTAGCATGGAAACTCGCGCAACGGCATATTTGTGACAAAAGCGGAGTTATGACCCCTTTCACAAAAAATTAATTAATAAATTCTTAACTTTTTTTAATAATATAATTATACTAGAAAGCTGCAAATTTTAAAATATGTATACCATCATGCAAACTTGCGCACCTTCAAATTTTAAAAAGATGTTTATGGCAACTAAAATGTTCCAATTTATCACCCAAAAAAACTTGATGAATTGTGTCCTGCGTACGAAAAGAATCGCTGTTAGAGTGGTGACACTTTATACACATGTAAATCGTCATGTGAACATGCTCAGCTTCTTGGTATCAAATTGTTTGTTTTGTTGAATCTGATTCGATTTTACTAAAAACGAATACTTTATAGTTGATTCCGAGTAGTATGACCTTCCTCCATACATGACTAGGTGTGGGATAAACATAGGTGTGGGATAAACCTTATCTTTTCTGTATTGGTCCTATTATGTTCTATAGAATCATTTAGCTGTAGGATAAAAATATTTATAGCATACTGTATACATTTAAGGCGCTATGTATCCTTATTATTTCCATGCTTTTAACTTTAATATAAACTAGTTTTGGACCATTTTCTGGTTATATATTTAAACTATAGTGATGAATAGGAAACATATATTTTAACAATGTGGGTGATGTTTTTTTTATATATTAACTCACCATTATTCAACAAGTTGTAAGTTGGTTCATGCTTTGTTAATAAATTTAATAATATGGATGGTGAGTGTAGATATTTTAAACAATATGATTTTGCAGTCTGGTCTGGAGCTACGTTGGCCGCTTATGGCATAAGACGATATTTTTGCATGACGCGGGTCAAATTGTGTCATTAATTAGTCATAAAATTGGGAGATAAAATGGTTTTTAATGCTCTATTGTTAATTTTATGAAAGAGTTGATTATTCGGTTGTAGAGTTTATTTGTTAAATTGTTGAAGCTATGCCTTCTATGATATATCATTTATACTCACTATAGCTCTTGTTGTAATTGTAATTCAGGGATTCATGTTCTTTTGAGCCCATTTTTTGCGGTACCATTTCCTATAAATTTTCCGCAAGATATGAACTAAAAAGAAATCGAGATATTCAGCTAAACGATGTTGAAATCCAATTCAGCCTCGCTCTGGGAAAAAAAGGAATTAATCCGTGTTTGTAAAGTGTCGTCTCAGATAAGCATGTGCAGTCCGGACAGGCCAATCAGGGACAAGACTTTCCGCTAAAGCTGGATTTTTCCTAAGAAGAGGACTTCCTTTAAACGAAACGAAATCTACAATTAAAACGAAGAGTGTGGTCCCTGATTAGTCTGTGCGGACTACCAAGACTCATCTGCGACGGCACTTTATGTTCTATCATTAAGCAACCTTTTCCGAGAGTGAGGCTCAATTCTTATCAAATCTATGGCTCATCATGTCAGATCTAGTCGTGTGTGCAGCTTTAAGAATACAATCTTGAGAATCGAGGCACGCCACGAGTCTGATTACGCCCCTTTAACACAGATGTATGTACAAACTGTGCCCCTTATCGCAAGAACAGCGTGGCTTAGGGCGTTATTCCAGAGTTTGTTCGCGTCAATACGTCAGTCACTGTGTGCGTTGATAGTTCAAAACCACTGTTGACATTGGGACTGTTTACTATTGTGGTCGATTAGCGTCTCCAGTATGACGTCGTATCCGGTAAACAGAGTAAATGTCGTGCTGTCTCAAGTCTCGTGCGGTCGTGAAGAAGTCGATTAGTCTAGAATCACGATCAGATAGAGTCATAGATTCAGCAGTACTGGAAAAGTACACCGCACGGATAGAAGCAAATTAATAAGTGATCATGTGAAATTAATAGTATTTGTTTTCGAAACGCTATACGGTACAAAGTCATCATAAATAACCATATCAATGCGATATCGGGCCAGAAACGCATTTAGTTATTTATTAGAAACGAATATTGTTGCGCTGCGCATATACCTGTGTACAGTTGTATATCTATGCATATAAATGCAAAGAAGTAACATTTGTTATGACGAAATAAAAGATCAAAAAGGAATATGACACATGATGTTTAGTTTTGGGACATAGTAAAATACAAATTGAACAAAATTTACTGACATATCTTGTGCAATAATGTGTTCAATACATAATTTGGTGCTTATTTATTGGAGAACTATATTTGTGAGTATATGGTGTTTGAGTGACCGTGGGTGGGGAATGTTCTTACCGCAGGCAGATAGTGTGGACATTAAATCGGAGCCTTGCGCACTTATAGTAAGTAAATACATTGATTCAATCTGTACATTTTTCCCAAATCGCGGTAAAGTTCGTAAATTGCATTTGACTTAATTAAATTGAAGTAAATTCCTTGCCATAAACCGTATATAGAGAGTTAAGAGTATATTTCAAACATAAAAAATATAAAATCAACGAATATTTTGTAAAATATTTCGTAAAATAAAGTTAACCCATAAAAAAAATCAGTGTTCCTTATAGCAATAGCCAAAATGTCAACGCCAGATGTGGTATGGTAACATAGATTTAACGAGATACAAAATGCTCGTTTTTATTTTTTGTGTCACAATATACATGATATACAAATGTATACCATTTTAATTTCCAGCGACGATATCTATTCATACTTCACACGAACAATAAATTGGTGCATGAACATGTGTTGAATATATTGTTCAAACAAAAAAATAACAGCATTTTGCATCTTGTTAAATCTATGTTACCAGACGACAACTAGCAATGCAATGTTGGCTATTGCTATAAGAACACTGATTTTTTATGGGTTAACTTTTTTATGAAATATTTTACGAAATATTCGTCGATTTTGAGTGTTAGTGGGGCTTTAAGACCATGAGTACACACATAGAACAAAATAACGTATTTACATATATGTGGTGCTTACATTTATATGTTCAAAATACTATAGTAATAGATAATGCGTTCTATTTTCAGCCGAACGATACTGACATACCCTGTATCATGTACACGATTGGCTATGAAAGTAAGTCGAAATTTGATCATTGTAGATTTTCATATTCTGTTAAACAACAACGTTTCAGAAAATGCGTTTCTCATGCCTATATGTGTTTTCTTGTTAAACTTGCTTAAGTTGTGGGCAATTTCGACGCATATGGAGTTTTAAGATATAGTAATAATTTTAATGTTGTCAAATCGATTGATAACATTTGTTTTTCAACAATACTTGATATACGAGTTACTAAACAACAAAGGCAAACATTAATAACCCATTCAAAACGCACTTATCAATATCGAAGTAAAATACTTGCTGTTTAAATTGAAAAACAATACAAAAATGTATTGAGTGTTGCCGCTAAATAATTAAGACAATGTGAGTTTTTACATCATGCACAACTTCTCAACATCCCACATAAACAGATGATAAAAATACTCATCGCTTGGGAAAACGGGGTTTAATGCATGTGCGTAATGTGTTGTCCCAGATTGGCCAGTACAGTTCTCGCAGACTGCATTTTCGTTTAGAAGAGACTTTTTGTAACCAAAAAATTCCATAAAAGCGGACAAAGTCGTCTGAAACGACGCTTTCCGCACATTGTTCAAGTCTCATTTGTGTCGCATTCTGAGAAAACTGGACAACATGCTTGTGCGTAAAGTGTCATCCCAGATAAGCCTGTGCAGTCCGCACAGGCTAATCCGGGACGACACTTTCAGCCTAAACTGGATTTTCGCTAAGAAGAGACATCATTTAAACAAAAAAATCCATAAAAGCGGAAATTGTCGTCCCTGATTAGCCTGTGCGGACTTCACAGGCTAATCTGGCATGACAATTTACGCACGAGCATTTTGTCCAGTTTTCGCAGAATACTACACATTTTACCAGAGCAAATACATATCACAAATCGTTTCGTATGGGTATCTTGCCGACAAAAAAAATAAGTTATGATTTTTTTATAATTAGATCTTATGTCATTATAGCATGTATTATTTTGGTGGCCAGCGACATTTAACAAACTAAATAGTAAAAAGGAATGCACGTAGACAAATGTTTTTTTTTAACGTTGATGATGTATAGCGAAAGGTGACCACTTTCTTTTTCGTGTTTGAATGCATTTCTACAAAGTGCTTTGAAAATTCGTCAGCAAAATTGTCGATTCCATCCACAAATGACGTCTTATAACGATTGATATTGCGTTGAAAGACAAAATCTATTAGCTCCATTATTTTCCCAAGTATAAAATATTAGTTGAAATAAACACGTGTGTTGTAGCAGTCCATTATACAGCGCCCAAACCTAGTATATTAGCACCCAAGGGTATATTATTTTATGACGAAATAATTTTTCTTTAAGAAGGCCGTTGAAGTTCCGCCAGGTGGCTAGATCCCATGCACTGAGTCTCACCTACATTACGAAAAAGGAACCACTGTTATCACACTATGGCAGTGGTGTGACAACACATGTTTCAGTTCACAGGTTCAATATAGGTACAAACTGAAAATGTGTGAGTCTTAATTACAGTAACTGGAGAACAGGTCACGTGTAGCCTCGTTCTGGTAAAACTGGGCATATTGCATGTGCGAAAAGTGTCATCCCCGATTAACCTGTGCAGTACGCACAGCTTGTATTCAGGGACGACACATTCCGCTTTTATGGATTTGTTTTGTTTCAAGAGGTCGATCTTCTAGCGACAATCGAGTTAAGGCGGAAAGTGTCTTGCCTGATTAGCCTGTGCGGACTGCACAGGCTTATCTGGAACGACATTTTACGCACGTAAATTAAGCCCGGTTTTCCCATAACGCGGCTCGTATTTGAACGCATGTGAAAAGAACGGCAATTCGTATAAGCTGCATCTCCTGGCTTGATATGTGTTAAAATGTTGCAGACTTTTTATTGACTCAATTGAGTTTATTTCCACGTATTTAGTTAACCTTTTTAGTTAAATATTCGCGAAATTTATCCTTAAACATGGTGTATTGGTGCTTTTGTCCATATATCAAAAAAAAAAGAGAGAAAAAAACTGTTGCATCTAATTATTGAGGTATTACATAAAGAATTTTTATATCTAATTATTCTGCAATTATATTGCGCAATCAAATACATTCTTGATGTGGAAAAATTCATACATTAAACACATCACAATTCGGATTTGGATGTAATCGTCGTATTTGTGTAACATAATGGCTGTTTAACACAGTAACAAACACTGTTCGTTTCTCTTTTCATAGCTATTTATTTCTGTTGAATATTTTCTAATACAACGCTTGCCAATGTTCGTGAAATACAATTTTATCAGCGCGGCGGCCAATATGGCCGCCACGTCAAGAAAGCGTGACTGCTTTACTTGATTGTCAAACCCAGACTGCCCTTTTTAGAAAAATGAAAATTAAAAACTGACTAAACAGGCTGTATACATTTTCTGATTGGCCATTTTAAATGTGTCGGTTGACCGACTGTCTTATGTTCCGGTTGAATGACGCGCAGAAACCCGCTAGACCAAATTATCTTGTTGATTGGATAGATCGCACATGCATTTACTCATGACAGAGCAGAAAAGCGCCAGACACAATTATTTACGCTTGACCAATGTTTTTGATGACCATGTATAGATAATAACTTTTGGGTTTGTATGATTTCGCTTCATTAAGCATATTTGACCATATCAATTGATGTTCTTTATGGTTGAACTAGATTGGGAAAATAAAGTAATACTTCGATAAACAAATATTTAAACTTCATTAGATATTCTGTCTGTACTGGCATCTGTTATGTACTGCCTATAGACATACCCAGTAAAATTTATAACTGAATATACTGAAAATATGAAAACTTAACAACTTTTTTCAAGTAATGTAATATACCAGTCGTGATATTTTAATCAATTTAAACTAATAATTGTAAAAATAAATATTGAAATCAGTTCGCCACTGATGTGTACGAAATGCCAAATGACTAGTTGAATTGTGGATTGCGTTTCAACAACCTTAAAGCATTGCCCAGTGTGTAAACATCCGTTATATGGAATGTTAAAATGACCGCTCAGTCGTTAAAGAACGGAATATACCACGCAAAGTTTGCCCCAATTTTCCCAATTACTGAATAATGAACGATGGTGTGTTGAAATTTCTCTTTCGATGACGCATTGACTCCTTAACATTCACAATGTGTGCCGTTCACGTGACCGTTTTGAAAAGTCGCGCTTTAATAGCCCTCAACTATCGATGGTTAAAAGAGTGTCGTCCCTTGAGAGCCAGAATGTTCATCCGCACATGTTCAAAGAATTATCTGTGTATTGACCTTTGTATGTTGTTTGTCGGAATGGTCTCTTGTCAGATTATTTGTCGAAGA
Organism: Dreissena rostriformis; assembly: GCA_007657795.1. Taxonomy (NCBI): domain Eukaryota; kingdom Metazoa; phylum Mollusca; class Bivalvia; order Myida; family Dreissenidae; genus Dreissena; species Dreissena rostriformis. The sequence continues at coordinate 81,927 of VMBQ01002009.1, read as the reverse complement.
TGCCGCATTTTATTGTCAGATACAACGCTGGAATGCTATAGGTTGTATTTTGTAAAATTCTAATTCTGGTACTCTGGTGAAACATGTATTATTTATATCACATGATATCATGCAAAAAGATCCAAACATTAAAAGGCACCGCAACTCAGTTCCATTCATTTCTATTAATTAGATCATGAATTTAATTAATGTCATTCTAAATATATAACTGTCGTGCAATGCTTATCAACGTACTAAACGTAATATATAACTGTCGTGCAATGCTTATCAACGTACTAAACGTTCCAATAAATGTTCTACTTCAGAATCCGAGATAAAATATACAATATGTCTTAAAATAAATACTCCCCGCCCGCAATTTATCAACAACATCATCATTCAAATGTATTTTCAGCTTGAAAAAAGTCATGGCAAAAATAGCGCGCATTCTTGATGATGCGTTTCCTTTTGAGACAAATTAATCTACCACCCTGCGCGAATGCCGTTTAATGTTGCATGAGTGTTTTGTTTTGAAGTGGCGGTGTGGCCGGACCAACATCAGCAAACAAATCATTTGTTTAGGCAAACCCAGTTACTCAAACCCATTTATCAGACGGTCACCGGATGATAGCACCGATGAATCGCACGATATAAGATTAACCGTAACACCGTTCCCCTTTCAAGCGTCAAAGGCAACGGATGCTGCACCCAAAGCTGATAACTTGAGCCTCATTCTGTGAAAACTAGGCTTAATGCATGAGCGTTAAGTGTCGTCCCATATTAGCTTGTGCAGTCCGCACATGCTAATCGGGGGCGACACTTTCCGCAGAAACGTGATTTTCGATTAGAAGATACTTCCTATAAACGAAACATTTCATAAAAGCGGAAGCCTGTACAAGCTCATCTGGGACGACACTTAACGCAAATGAATTACGCTTAGTTTTCCCAGAGCGATGCAAAATTGTCTTTCGGAATATTAAAATCTGAGATTGTAGAAACTAAAGAAAAGTTGTTTGCGCATCAATAGAAGCAGCATAAGATAGAGATCATTTGTAATGTCAGACGTCGCTCTCGTTGTTGCAGCAGCGGTAGCACTATCAGCTCCATGAGTAGCAGTAGTAGTATAATATATAGTAAAACCCTCTTATCCGCTATTACGACCACTTTTATCATGTACCAAGCAACGACAAGTTATTTCCATACCTCACTTGATTGGGTGTTATGGTTCGATCGGGTTTGTGTACGAAGCCATTGTGTCCCAATGTACGACAATTAACGACCACGGTATTTGCATCGACTGCGAGGTATTAGATTTTCGGCCCTTGTTATTCTTTTTAACCCTTGATTCTTGATTGATAATTAGCTAATATTATCGAGTCTTTGATGGTTCATTGGTTATTGCTTGGTACACACTTTAAAGTTTAAAATTGGCGAATAATTTAACAGTAAGGATTATTGAATAAGACGGTTTTGTTCGATATAAAAACCGAACTGTATAACATATTGTTATTCAAAATGTATACGCGAAAACGGAAAGAGTTTTGTTTAAAAGAAAAAAAGTTTGATTTAATTAACGCGAGTAACGGGAAATCTCTGCAAAAAGCTCTGCTAAGAAAACAACAATTGACTGTTTCTTTAAGTAAAGCGTCTTATCTGAGATTAGCACAGGATATTATCTTAATAAAAAATATGTTCCAGTTCTTGTTTGAAAAGCTTGTTATACTATCTTTGTACAATGTATTGTTTGATAACTGTTATAATGCATGCGAAACGATTAAAGTTCATTAAATATCTACCATTTGTATCCATTTGTATTATCTGTCCATCGAAATTCATGAAAACTCAGAATGAAGACCACCTCGCTATTAAGACAACTTTATAAAAGTTCAACAGGTGGTCTTAATAGCGAGTTTTTACTGTACATGTATTAGCAGCATCAACTACATAGCAACAGTTCAAACAACTAATAGTTAACCCTTTGNACCACAGGATATTATCTTAATAAAAAAATGGTCCAGTTCTTGTTTGAAAAGCTTGTTATACTATCTTTGTACAATGTATTGTTTGATAACTGTTATAATGCATGCGAAACGATTAAAGTTCATTAAATATCTACCATTTGTATCCATTTGTATTATCTGTCCATCGAAATTCATGAAAACTCAGAATGAAGACCATCTCGCTATTGAGACCACATTTCAAAAGTCAAACAGGTGGTGTTAATAGCGAGTGTTCACTGTACATGTATTAGCAGCATCAACAGCATAGCAACAGTTCAAACAACGTATAGTAGTAGGTGCTTATATCAACGGCAGCAATATAGCATTTACACTAAAAGTAGCAGAAGCTGTTTACAATTTATTCTGAAGCGCATTTACGTTTTCAATCTCATTAAATAAATGTCAACGAAAAGTGCCTCACGTGGGGGGAATTTCTTTACAAAATAAAATGAAATTCAAATATGATTTCTACGTTTGATAATGGTTAAAAAAGAAAACACATAACATTTAATCATAAAAAACGAACGCATTTTGAAATACTCATCTATTTATTTATTTTACGGGCTCGTTTGTTTTGTAAATTTGAGTGATACATTTAGACGTAATTTGTACAGTTCTTTAACACACTGTCCGTACAAATCCCGATTTCGTGAATTAGAACCTGCTCGCTGTTTAAGGTTGTGTTTTTTTATTGTCACATTGTTTATTGTCACATTGTTTATTGTCACATTGTTTTATTGTCACATTGTTTATTGTCACATTGTTTATTGTCACATTGTTTATTGTGTATGATTTATGAGCCTGCATTCATGGTTTTAATTAAACGCACACTTGCGCACATCGCATTTCTATCATATTATTATATTGATCGCGTAATAGAATTTGATGACGTTTTCCTTTTAAGGTGACCGCATATAGTCAGAATTTGTATAAAATGGTTCTGAAAAATGACGCAACATATTTGCTGAACTTTTAGACCAATCATACCAAAAGGCGCCTTCAGTGGCAGAAGAGCCGCGCCATGCGACAATGNAGCCTGTACAAGCTCATCTGGGACGACACTTAACGCAAATGAATTACGCTTAGTTTTCCCAGAGCGATGCAAAATTGTCTTTCGGAATATTAAAATCTGAGATTGTAGAAACTAAAGAAACGTTGTGTGCGCATCAATAGAAGCAGCATAAGATAGAGATCATTTGTAATGTCAGACGTCGCTCTCGTTGTTGCAGCAGCGGTAGCACTATCACTCCATGAGTAGCAGTAGTAGTATAATATATAGTAAAACCCTCTTATCCGCTATTACGACCACTTTTATCATGTACCAAGCAACGACAAGTTATTTCCATACCTCACTTGATTGGGTGTTATGGTTCGATCGGGTTTGTGTACGAAGCCATTGTGTCCCAATGTACGACAATTAACGACCACGGTATTTGCATCGACTGCGAGGTATTAGATTTTCGGCCCTTGTTATTCTTTTTAACCCTTGATTCTTGATTGATAATTAGCTAATATTATCGAGTCTTTGATGGTTCATTGGTTATTGCTTGGTACACACTTTAAAGTTTAAAATTGGCGAATAATTTAACAGTAAGGATTATTGAATAAGACGGTTTTGTTCGATATAAAAACCGAACTGTATAACATATTGTTATTCAAAATGTATACGCGAAAACGGAAAGAGTTTTGTTTAAAAGAAAAAAAGTTTGATTTAATTAACGCGAGTAACGGGAAATCTCTGCAAAAAGCTCTGCTAAGAAAACAACAATTGACTGTTTCTTTTAGTAAAGCGTCTTATCTGAGATTACCACAGGATATTATCTTAATAAAAAAATGGTCCAGTTCTTGTTTGAAAAGCTTGTTATACTATCTTTGTACAATGTATTGTTTGATAACTGTTATAATGCATGCGAAACGATTAAAGTTCATTAAATATCTACCATTTGTATCCATTTGTATTATCTGTCCATCGAAATTCATGAAAACTCAGAATGAAGACCATCTCGCTATTGAGACCACATTTCAAAAGTCAAACAGGTGGTGTTAATAGCGAGTGTTCACTGTACATGTATTAGCAGCATCAACAGCATAGCAACAGTTCAAACAACGTATAGTAGTAGGTGCTTATATCAACGGCAGCAATATAGCATTTACACTAAAAGTAGCAGAAGCTGTTTACAATTTATTCTGAAGCGCATTTACGTTTTCAATCTCATTAAATAAATGTCAACGAAAAGTGCCTCACGTGGGGGGAATTTCTTTACAAAATAAAATGAAATTCAAATATGATTTCTACGTTTGATAATGGTTAAAAAAGAAAACACATAACATTTAATCATAAAAAACGAACGCATTTTGAAATACTCATCTATTTATTTATTTTACGGGCTCGTTTGTTTTGTAAATTTGAGTGATACATTTAGACGTAATTTGTACAGTTCTTTAACACACTGTCCGTACAAATCCCGATTTCGTGAATTAGAACCTGCTCGCTGTTTAAGGTTGTGTTTTTTTATTGTCACATTGTTTATTGTCACATTGTTTATTGTCACATTGTTTTATTGTCACATTGTTTATTGTCACATTGTTTATTGTCACATTGTTTATTGTGTATGATTTATGAGCCTGCATTCATGGTTTTAATTAAACGCACACTTGCGCACATCGCATTTCTATCATATTATTATATTGATCGCGTAATAGAATTTGATGACGTTTTCCTTTTAAGGTGACCGCATATAGTCAGAATTTGTATAAAATGGTTCTGAAAAATGACGCAACATATTTGCTGAACTTTTAGACCAATCATACCAAAAGGCGCCTTCAGTGGCAGAAGAGCCGCGCCATGCGACAATGTTTCTAACGCTGTTCCGTACCATTTGGGTCAAAATGACAAATACGCAAACAGCTAAAAATAGATATCACCGCGGTGACAATTATGTCACTGCGGTGACAAAATTGTTACCGTGGTGACAATTTTGTCACTGCGGTAACAATTTTGTCACCGCTGTGATATCTATTTTGTCACTGCGGTAACAATTTTGTGACAAATTATGAATGTTGGTATATTTTTATACCTGCTGTTACATTTATTTCTTTGGGTCAGTTTTCAACCATTTTCCCCGTAACAAACCGAGATTTGTTCAAGAAAATAATTAAATATGTATAGTTTAAAATAAAATCAAAACGGATGAATAAGGATAGTTGATAAGTTTATTCATATGTTTTTTTCATATGTTTTTGTCCTTTTGTCCAAAGTATCACCGCAGTTACAAATATATCACCGAAGTGATAAATTTATGACCGCGGTGACAAATTGTCACCGCGTCACCGCGGTGCTTTCTATTTTTAGCTGTTGGCGTATATGAACTTTTGACCCAAAGGGTACGTCATATTACGACATATGCGGCGAGCTACCATCTTCGCTAATGAGGCAACGAAACATTGCGTGACTTTAAAGCGATCAGTGTAGCTCCTGACCACAATGCGCAGGCTGGTCTGGAGGTTTGCTTCACGCATATGACATAAGACCCATTTTCGCATGACGCGGTTCATTGTCGATATTTGCGTTTAGACACCGTCTCAATAAACTTTCCGGATAAGTTACGTTAAATTCAAATTTAAACAGTGGTATAAACATTAAATGTTGGAAAGCGAGGAGTGCCAAAAATTGAACAATAGCCAACAACCTAAGTGCCTTCATCTAGTGGATTATAAATATCATTTATTGTATCGTTCTATTCAGTAAAGCAGACACGCATTGAAATATGCTTGGTAGGGAAGAGCCGTGTCCGAGACAGATGTTGGCCGGATTATGTTATTCCATAGATAAACATGCCCTGGGGTATTGTATTGATTAGCAATAGAACGTCGCGTCATACCAGACGCTTTCTTGGTAAAAATCAGGCAACATGTGACGTGAAACGATGTCCTTCATCCAAATCAAGTCCATGGAAGAAGTGTACTTTACGTATTAACGACTTCTTGTTATACAATACCACACGTAATCAATTTGCTTAATAAATGCGCTATCAAGCACCTAAACCGTGATGTTGTTTACATAAAGGTACCAAATTTGGAATGACCTAGGTAAGTCACAGATTTACGCGGCAATCTGTATTCATTTTAACTCTGTAAGATCCGTGTCAATAACTTGACGCTAGTACTTTATTATCGAAATATCAATATCGTTAACAATAAAGTAGATTTTAGCCTACATCACGGGTCTTTAAAGCGACTTGCTATGCTAGAACTCGCCCCAAAACTAGTTTATTTATTTAAGCTTAAACTCCGCAAAAACAACATTTATTTTTCGATGTTACAAAATGCATTGTGAAATTATAACATGGCTTATAATTGGTCACATTTGCCTGTCCTCTAGTAGTTTCGGCAGCCCATGATGATATAAAAGTCCGTGCAATGTTGATTTTCTTAAATAAATGATCCCATTATAATTTTATCAAAAAAGTCAGGTTTCAGCAAATTACTCGTAGGTTTTATAACGTCTTCGTTACCCTATCCAGCTATACCTGTGTTTATGCTTATAGCTTATTATTTGAGCAGCGTAATGGGAAAACTGGGCTTAATGCATGTGCGTAAAGTGTTGTACCTGATTAGCGTGTGCAGTCCTCACAGGCTAATCAGGGACGACCATTTCCAATTTTATCAAATTTTTCGTTTAAAGAAGGTCTCTTCCAAACAAAAAATCTAATGTAAGCGGAATTGTCATCCATGATAAGCATGTGCAGTCATCAATGGTTAATCTGGGACGATACCTTACGTCCATGCATTAAGCCCACTTTATATCGGACAGTGTATCTCCTGACCAAACTGCGTAATTGCGCAGACTGGTCTGGAGCTACATTGGCAGGATATGGCATAAAACCAACTATCGCATAACGTGGCGCATTTATATAACATGCACAAAGTTAGATCTACGTTTGAAACGATTTAAAACATGAGAATGCATTGTGATATTCAATTCAAAATAAAATCACGTCATGTCATAAAGGAAACACTTCATAAGGATCGCACATTATACCACCTTCTCTCATTTCAGACAGCGGCGAACGGTGCTCGAACCTTCCGGCCCTCTTCCCTCACCTGTACGAGGTAGAGGACCCTGCAGGCCTGACCTGGCCCAGTGTACTGCTCAATAGCAAGGTTATGCAGAACTCGATTGCATGGGACGCGCCAGCAGAAGGTATTTATCTACATAACTACAAGACGCATGACCTAAATAGAACGTTTCCGGGGGCGAAAACCTTTGCCTGAGAAATATATTTAAAAGATTCTTAGTGGTATATTATTAATTGGTAATATGCATAGGTATCAACATTGCGTCCTTTTTCGAAAAACAAACAACAGTTATTAGGATAGAGCATTTTTTAATGCTTGTATGTGTGCATACTTCCGTCTAGGAGCGCATACTTCCGCAAATTTAGGTTTTCTTCCATTTTGGCATGGACAGGCGGAATATTTTTTTTCGATATAAAGCCTCCAATAAAAATATATACATGTATATATGATACTCTTTTGGATCCGAACGGATCTTATGATATTTACTCTGATAATTACTTGTGTTTTAGGTAGCATTCGCTACTTGAAGGGCTACCAGATATACGAGGAGGGAGCAGACGTTAACACCATTGGAATCGAGATCTGCAAAATAATAGACCTCTCCAATGTTACAAAAGATCAGTACCGGCTGTTGAGTAAGGTAAGTGTACCGCGCTCTGGGAGAATGGGGCTTAATGCATGTGCGTAAAGTGTCCTCCCCTGTGCGGACTGAACGTTTCGCTTTAATTCAATTTTTATTTAAAGGAAGCCTTTGCATAACAAAAATTCAGTTTAGGCGGAAAGCAAACTGCAGAATAATCTGGGATGACAATTTACGCACAAGCATTAAGCCCGATTTTCCCAGAGCGAGACTCAAGTGTGTTATATTCAACGGTGAATATACTTGCATTGCATCACAGTACATCTTTAACATGCTCCACTTTTCATTTTAATGTATGTTAGCCTGGTCAAAACGTATTCGAAAAATCCGTATATCTTCGTTCAAAGTGTTTTCTCGTAGAATTGTTTTTTTTAATCAGACATAGAAAGTATGTTTCTAGGTTTTCATGAGTCATTTTTCGCTTTACTTCAATTCGGAATAGGTTCTAAACATCAGTCCCCGCATATAGGTTTTATTATTGCATTTCAATATTTGCGTATTCATTCATTTAAGCCGTGTAACTGTGCGGTCAAAATATGCATGATGAACATGTAGTTGCAATATATCACGATAAATGGGCTTTTTTGAAAATGGGGTTTGGGAAAAAATGCCAATTCCAGACACGGACCAAATTGAGAACCATACACATCCAAGCTGTAGAAAATAGGTCCGGATTCGTTTTCGTATGTTATTTTTTTTCTTCATAGCATGAGTTAAGCAAATATCACAAAGTTGATGAAAATAGGTAACGTTCCGCTTAAGTTAAAACCGATTGGATTATGCAAACATCTATGTATTACCGCCGAAATATAAAGACATGATAAGTCAACTGTATTCTTGATTGCCATATACCTTTTACATCTGTAACCTCCCGCGCGTGTTTCAGTCGTATTTCATCCTTGAGAACTCCGAGGGAGGTGAGATGTCGGTGACGATCAAGGCACTTCCGCTTCCGGTGATAAACTCGAGCGTTGCAAGCGTACCGACCGCCATGGCCATGCCCCCGTCACCACAGGGTGAGTGGAGTAGAATTCGTTGATTGATTAAAAAGTGTTATTAATGCTATTGCATATGAGCCTCGTTCTGGGAAAACTGGACTGTATGCACGTGCTGTGCGCTGTCACGACAGGCTAATCAGGTCGACGCTTTACGCACATGCATTAAGCTCCGCTTTTGCCAGAGAGAGGCCAAAATAATTGATCGGAAAATGACAATTGCTGATCTTCCCACAAAGAACACGATAAGCGTTGTAAAATCACCACTTAAACAACGCTCAAGTCCCGAACATGGGCGCAGTTAGTGAAAACCTATTTATTCAGCTCGATTGCATCGAAAGCCTAAGGCTTATTAAAAATGCTCTCGAGTCTGTTTCCTGGGACTAGAACCAGTACTTGGTGTCTTTGGGGGAGATCTAAAGAAACGCTCCCACAGTGGGGATCTTACCCATGACCTCCAGATCGCTAGGCGGACAACATATCCATTACGCCACTGCGACCTCTATAAATATGGTTTTCATTGAAAATGGATTACGGTAGTCGGATCATGTTAGATCACAATTATTGTCTGTTATCGTTCTATAACAGCCAATTAACATTTCGCCATTGTTCTGAAAATTATTTAACCAAAGAATTAACGATCTGGTTATTTTAATTATCATGAATCTTAATTTCTACAACGCTTAAGGGAAATTCATTTTTTCTTAAATAATCCATGATCATTCTACTTAGTTATACACCCAGATTGTGCATTATTATGGTGAAAATTCTAGTATGTGGACTTTTCCGAATCCTGTTATAATAAATATCTAGTAAATCAAAAACTAAAAAAAAATATGAATTTTCTTCAGTGTACCATCCGAATCTGACGTTATCCATAGACTATGTACAGTTGAACGTCAGCGCCGTGAACGTGTCCTTAAAGGTTACACCGGAAGTGAAGGATCTGCACGTGATGATCGTGCGCGTGCTGAGTGAGCACACGATCTTACAAGAGCTACGTGTGCCAGTCACATTGGTGAGGGGATGAGAGTAAAGTGATATTTCCTGAAAATTGTAAATTTTGGTTTGGCTTGTTTAAGCCCAATTGGTCGGAGGCGTTCGGGCTTTTGCGATTGTGATAAGCCCGTCGTGCGTGTGCCCGTGAAGAAAAGATAGAGGAACATTATACATGCCATGGGCCTTTTGTCTTTTTTCCTTGTGCTTTGTACCTGTTATCTTTATTCTTTGCGCTATGAGCATGTGGTCTTTATTATTTGCGCTATGGGCCTGTGGCCTTTATTGCTTCGTTATCTGCTTGTGGTATTTATTCCTTGAGGTATTGGCCTGTGGGCCTCATTCCTTGCGCTATGGGTCTGTGGTCTTTATTCCTTGCACTATTGGTATATGGTCTTGCTTCCTTGCGCTATTGGTCCGTGTTCTGTATGCCTTTCGCTATGTGCCTGTGGTTCTCGTTCCTTGCGCTATGTGCATGTGGTCTTCATTCCTTGCGCTATGTGCCTGTGGTCTTCGTTCCTTGCGCTATGGGCATGTTATCCGTATTCCTTGCACTATTGGTCTGTGGTCTTTATTCCTTGCGCTATGGCCCCGTGTTCTTTATCCTTGCGTGGGCCTTGTTCTTCATTCCTTGCGCTATGGGCATGTGGTCCGTATTCGTTGCGCTAAGCTTCTGTAGTCTTTATTCCTCGTGCTAAGGTTCTGTAGTCTTTATTCCTTGCTTGGGCCGTGTTCTTTATTCGTAACGATATGTGCATGTGGTCTTTATTCCTTGCGCTATGGCTCCGTGTTCTTTATTCAATGCTTGGGCCGTGTTCTTTATTCGTTGCGCTATGGACCTGTGTTCCGTATTCCTTGCGCTATGGGCCTGTGTTCCGTATTCCTTGCGCTATGTGCCTGTGTTCGGTATTCCTTGCGCTATGTGCCTGTGTTCCGTATTCCTTGCGCTATGGGCCTGTGGTCCGTATTCCTTGCGCTATGGACCTGTGTTCCGTATTCTTGCGCTATGTGCCTGTGTTCCGTATTCCTTGCGCTATGTGCCTGTGTTCCGTATTCCTTGCGCTATGTGCCTGTGTTCCGTATTCCTTGCGCTATGTGCCTGTGTTCCGTATTCCTTGCGCTATGTGCCTGTGTTCCGTATTCCTTGCGCTATGTGCCTGTGTTCCGTATTCCTTGCGCTATGTGCCTGTGTTCCGTATTCCTTGCGCTATGTGCCTGTGTTCCGTATTCCTTGCGCTATGTGCCTGTGTTCCGTATTCCTTGCGCTATGTGCCTGTGTTCCGTATTCCTTGCGCTATGTGCCTGTGTTCCGTATTCCTTGCGCTATGTGCCTGTGTTCCGTATTCCTTGCGCTATGTGCCTGTGTTCCGTATTCCTTGCGCTATGTGCCTGTGTTCCGTATTCATTGCGCTATGTGCCTGTGTTCCATATTCCTTGCGCTATGTGCCTGTGTTCCGTATTCCTTGCGCTATGCGCCTGTGTTCCGTATTCCTTGCGCTATGCGCCTGTGGTCCATATTCCTTGTGCTATGTGCCTGTGTTCCGTATTCCTTGCGCTATGGGCCTGTGTTCCGTATTCCTTGCGCTATGTGCCTGTGTTCCGTATTCCTTGCGCTATGTGCCTGTGTTCCGTATTCCTTGCGCTATGCGCCTGTGTTCCGTATTCCTTGCGCTATGCGCCTGTGGTCCATATTCCTTGTGCTATGTGCCTGTGTTCCGTATTCCTTGCGCTATGGGCCTGTGTTCCGTATTCCTTGCGCTATGTGCCTGTGTTCCGTATTCCTTGCGCTATGTGCCTGTGTTCCGTATTCCTTGCGCTATGCGCCTGTGTTCCGTATTCCTTGCGCTATGCGCCTGTGGTCCATATTCCTTGTGCTATGTGCCTGTGTTCCGTATTCCTTGCGCTATGGGCCTGTGTTCCGTATTCCTTGCGCTATGGGCCTGTGGTCCGTATTCCTTGCGCTATGTGCCTGTGTTCCGTATTCCTTGCGCTATGTGCCTGTGTTCCGTATTCCTTGCGCTATGCGCCTGTGTTCCGTATTCCTTGCGCTATGGGCCTGTGGTCCATATTCCTTGTGATATGTGCCTGTGTTCCGTATTCCTTGCGCTATGTGCCTGTGTTCCGTATTCCTTGTGCTATGTTCCTGTGTTCCGTATTCCTTGCGCTATGGGCCTGCGGTCCATATTCCTTGCGCTATCTGCCTGTGTTCCCTATTCCTTGCGCTATGGGCCTGTGGTCCATATTCCTTGTCCTATGTGCCTGTGGTCCATATTCCTTGCGCTATGGGTCTGTGTTCCGTATTCCTTGCTCTATGTGTCTGTGGTCTGTATTCCTTGCGCTATGGGCCTGTGTTCCGTATTCCTTGCGGTATGGGCCTGTGTTCCGTATTCCATGCGCTATGTGCCTGTGGTCCGTATTCCTTGCGCTATGGGCCTGTGTTCCGTATTCCTTGCTCTATGTGCCTGTGGTCTGTATTCCTTTCGCTAAGGGACTGTGGTCCGTATTCCTTGCGCTATGTGCCTGTGTTCCGTTTTCCTTGCGCTATGGGTATGTAGTCTTTATTCCTCGCGCTATGGTCGGTTGTCTTGATTCCTTGAGGTATAAGCCTTTGGTCCTCATTCCTTGCGCTATGGGTATGGAGTTTTTATTCCTCGCGCTATGGTCGGTTGTCTTGACTCCTTGAGGTATTAGCCTGTGGTCCTCATTCCTTGCGCTATGGGTCTGTGGTTTTTATTCCTTGCACTATTGGTCTGTTGCCTCTATTCCTTGCGATATGGGTCTGTAGTATTTATAACGTACTCTGTTAGTCTTTGGCCGTTATGCCTAACGCAATGAGCCTGTGGTCTTTAATCCACGCGCTATGGATCTGTGGTAGTTATTTCTTGTGTTTTGGGTCTTTGGTCTTTATTCCTTACGCTATGTGTCTGTGGTCTTTATTATTTATGCTATAGGTATCTGGTCTTTATTTCTTGTACTATGTGAATGCGGTCTTTATTCAGTGCGCTATGGGTCTGTGGTTTGTATTCGGGCCGATGGTCTTTATTCCTTCCACTATGAATATGTGGTCTTTTTTCAATAGTAAAACATGTCCGTAATTTCAATATACATTTAAAGACACGAAGTAAAACAAAGCATACTTCCTTTCAAATATCATAAACAAAATTAAAGATCTGTCAGTTTAATTGGAACATAGCTTGTTTTAGTTTATATGTGAATAAATGATATATTTAATGTTGTATGTTTTTTGTTTTATTTTCCAGGAATATTTTACTATAGCAAACTTAACAGATGGAAAGTATATAATGCAGGTATATATATATAGTTATTCTATTGGTAATAGATCGTGCTGGGAAAAATACTATACAAAGTAAAGTTTAAAGCTTTAGGCAATCCGTATAACTTCATTTCGTAAAGCCTATTTAACGCTAAAAAATCAACGGAAATTTCGTAATATATTTCGTAAAAAAGTAAAAGTTAACATATAAATAATCAGTGTTCCTTATACGTTATATGTGCTCTGGCAACATAGATTTAACAAGATATAAAACTCGCTTTTTTTTGTGTGTGGCACAATAAATTCCATTTTAATTTCCCGCAACGATATCTATTCATACGACACATGAACACTAAATTGGTACATGAAGATGTGTTGAGTATATTGTACCACAAAAAAAAGAAGAGCATTTTGTATCGTGTTAAATCTATGTTACCAGAGACCATCTAACGTTGACATTTTGGCTATTGCTATAAGGAACACTGATTATTTATATGTTAACTTTATTTTACGGATATATCAAAATCAATCTGAGCCTCGTTCTGGGAAAACTGGGTTTAATGGATGTGCGTTAAGTGTCGTCCCAGATTAGCCTGTTCGGACGGGAAATTCCATAAAAGCGTTAAGTGTCGTCTCTGATTTGCCTGTGTGGACTGCACAGTCTAATCTTGGACGACACTTAACGTATATGAAAGGAACTCTGTTTTTTTCCAGTGCGATTTATTTATTTATTTACATGAATCGCGCGATTGGTCCACCTTTATACCAAAAATAATCTGGAAATCAATTTAATTTCATTTAATTAGTATACTGTAACAGTAACCAAACATTGTGAAGCTCAAACTAAACTGAAGTACAAATATATCAAAATGACTTAAACTAATCCACATGTCCAGTTCACACCGGAAGATACCAGTGAGTTCGGCACGAAGAGTCGTCCGTGCTTGTGTTACCTTGGAAACGAGAATAATTGCGTGCCGTGCCTGCGCTACACGAGTGAAATCTCCGTGGTCCCGAACACAGGTGACCCACCGAAACCCAACTTTCACCAGCATGATATTGACCCTTCCCGTTTTGTCGGCTGATGTTTAAACATCCTGTTGTGGTGACCGCGTGAGATCCTCAGTGTGTAAAAAAAAATGCCTATTTCGGACACATTCGCTTCTTTTAGATTCAACTAAAAGGGACCTTTTTACAGATTTGTGCATGTATTTAAGTGTGTCATTAAATGATTTAAATTGATAAATGTAAACATTGGAACTAAAAAGCTTCAGTAAAAACATGAACACAAATAAAGAAAAAGAAGTAATCCGCAACTGGGCTTGAACCACTGGCCCCTGGAGTAAAAGTCTAACGCTTAGACCACTCGGCAATCCGTGCTCGTAAGTGAGTGGTGTATTTTATACTTTATATAATCAATCCTTTTCATGTCACAAAATGTAACGATAGCAACAGAACTCTGCAAATTATTCAATCGTTTAGCGTTGCAACGCTTTATAATTTTCAGGATTTTAAGTCGTCCAAAAAAGCATATAATGGATATTTTAGATATTGGTAAATGTTCAGTATTACTGTTTCCTCACAAATATCATTACTACAACGAAAATAAGCGAATATAAATTGTTTTTTTTTTCAATTTTGTCAATTTTCAAAAACGTGAAAAGGTCCCTTTAAATTGCAGTGCGCATGCGCATTAGCATTGTCGGATGACAGAGTATTTCCGAGCATCCCCGAAAATTTACGCTAGTTTACGAAATATACCGAGTGTGTCCGAAACTGGCTTTGGGGTGTAATGATTCCTTATTTTGTCACAATTATCCGCTTTACATCAACTGTCAAGTGCTTAATGGCATTCTAATTTTTAGCTTGTGCCTTAGTTTTATTTATTTTTGATCCCATGTTTAGATTTATTGTGATATTCAGTGGTGTGATATTCCCCCAACTGTTTGCATTTTATAATTTGTTGTTCATCTCGACATCTTTTAATAATGCGTATTATTTGGAATTTTTGTTGTGTTTCTTTTATTTCAAATGTTGTGTATCTTCTCATTCTCTGTTAATATTTATACGGCTGGCAAAAAGAAGGTCTTCATTCCATAATCGTTTTGGCTTGAAACGTTTTTCCCTCCTATAATTACGCCCGAATAATTTCATTTCATAATCGCCGACTCCCCAATTTGTTACATAATGAATGCCGGTTTCAAAATTGTAATAATTACGATGTAGAAGTAACGTATTTTGGTACAACGTATGTACAACATAACTTCAAACATATGTTTAATGTAAATACTTTTGAATTTAAAAAGGCGCTTAATTTCCCTCTGCAAAACGTACGGTTACGTGTGTGGCATATTCGCTGATCATGTTAAGATGAATGTTTATTAGTAAAATCAAAATATGTCTTTATATGTGTTTTGTTAAATATTGTAAGTAGTAAAAAAAATGCCATTTGATCAAACCTTGACAGTAGATTTCCCAAATGGTCATACCATTAAATTCTGCATGAAGCTTGATCTTTCTTTGTTGTTTTGTCTTGTGGTGAAGTATCTGTACAACCTCACCCACCCACCCTTCCACCACACTTGTTCACAGTTACGGTAATCTTTTTCTTAAAGCGTATTTTTATAATTATTTCCTTACGAGTATGTTATGTTTGGAATTGTATTAAATAAAATACGATAGCAAGAAAAGAGCTTTAAAACATAGCCATTCCTGGATTTCAAAACCGGTAACTTACAGAGGGAAATCTTACCCGCTAACAATTTAGGCGTTTGAAATTAAAAGCGTGTTTATAATGCTAGAAACAGATGTATTTTCCACATATGGTGAAAAACGGTTGAAACGCTTTATTAATTTATAGACTTCGATTGATGATTATCTACACCCGAACCGATGAAAAAACACAACATTTTTAATGTTCAGGAATGGTATTTCGATTGTTTCAATCTAATGTATAAACGCTTTTTGAAAAGTAAAACCTGTGAACAAGCCCCTTCAAGTTTATTCACTTTTGCTTATTTATTGCCGTTGTGTAATTTGTCACCGTTGTGTTGGTGTGTTTTTTCAGAAATGAGTGTATATCAGACATAGGTGTCTGTTTAAGAACCATACTTCTACAAATAACTGCTAACAAAAATTTCAAGTGCAATCGCTTTTGGTTTATAAGTTGTATGCACTACATGAAAATGATTTGCTTTTTTATTAAGGTCTATAGGAATTTTATGTTAAAATGTTATTGTGTTGGATGATAGATTAACCTTAGTACCAACTTATAACATCTGATCTGTATAATAGTGTAAATACTTTTTAAATATGGTAAATACGTAATGGATACAAGTTCGCAGTTGTTCACTAATATGTCATTGAAAGTTCCAGCTTATTTTAGCTCATGGTGCGTAATAAATTCTTTTTATAACAGTGTTTAACATGATAGATAAAAGGAAATTTAAAGTTTCAAGAGGCATACATTCTCCAATCAAATGTTAGTAAAGAGCAATACCATTCGCATGTTGCTGTAAGAACACTTTACGATAGGTGTCGAAATGGACTGATACACTATGCTAAACTAGGCAGATGTCTGTCGGCAACATGTCAATTGTAATTATTAAACAAGCTGCATCATGCACATGCTTGACCTTTGGTGTGACCTTGACAATTGCCCAAGGAGCACAGAACTTGTGTTTGACGAATTAGAGTGTGTGACCTTGACCTTTAAAATAGGAGAATGGTCGTAGAGAAACATGCCTTCCGGGCATAGTAAATATGTGTGGTAAGTTAATCTAACGAGAGCGCCGATGGCGTTGAAAGCCTATTTGCAAGATACAGGGAAGTTTCTGCTAAGTAAATGTTAACCTTTAACCTGCTATGTATGTAATAACTGATAAGCCTCATCACTGCTGAATAAATTTCAATAACAGAGGCTGATATGGGTGGTCTATTTCAAAAGGATGCATTTCATTTTTTATAAGACACAAGTTTATAAAACCTATATTTTTCTTATTTGTCATTGATTTTATATTATGATGGTAGTTTTAAAATTTTGATTTTGTGTTTGTTTTTTACCTGAAAATGTGTATTAAGTAATAAAGCTTGTAAGAGAACAAGTAATGTTCAGTAACCTTTAGTTTCAGTACATTTTAAAGCAATTTAATATTGAATCAATTTATATTTTGTTATATTTTTTAGTTACAAATAAAGAATAATCATTTAAAATCTAACTATTAGCAGAGATTCCAAAATCTGACCTGTATAACAGCCCTATATTTATTGCCATTGTCAGCATTCCAATTTCCAGCAAATGTTACCTCTTCCCATTTTCTCATTCTTCAGTATTGTTTTAATGGGCCATTTAACTTTGCAGAAGCATAATTAAATAGCACAAGGTAATTAATCAAGGCATCATCAATTAACAATTTCAAGAAGTTTAATGGCTCCTGCCTCTCCATTTCAACGTTCAACTTTGTACGACCTGTTAATGGGGAACTCCTATGTCCACCCATTCTCTACATCAAATTGATTTAAATCGGTCAATTTCTGGCTCAAAGTAAATCATTTTAATTTCAATTAACACATCTCTATTACTTTCAAACTCTACTTCATCAAATCCATAGAAATTTAAGGCAGGTCAGAATCCATGTCTGAATAATCAGAAAACATTCATCGTACTCCGCCATTTTTCTTACACATTGTCAAAGAATGAAAGTGCTTTATGCCCCACTACCTGTTGAGCATATGTAAATTTCAATTTATAATTAACCAATGAAATCTTACATATACATAAACCAGGGCCTAATGAATTCAGTCATGTAAAGATTTGACCTCTCCCAGAAGTAAACAAAGGAAATAGAAAGTAGTTGTGAGGTCACTATCAACAAGAACAGATTTTTTTTACGAACGAAATTTGTTTTAGTTTCTAAGAACGTTTTTTCACGAAAAAACGGTCTTAGAAAAAATCACTAAAAACGTTGTAAGCAATATTCTTGGAAGAAAATGTTAGAAAAAAAGTTTCCATATGAAAAATTGTAAGAATTACCAAATACTATATTAAATATCTATTTCGTCTGCCCACAATCAGGTAAGGCTTCGTAAAAGACAACCATTTCGAGCTGTGATTTCGAAATGTGGTTAACAAAAGCCTATTTGCAAATAGGCTAAAAATTGCATGAGGAACAAAGTTCCTCAAATTGTGTCAAATAGAATTAATGGTAAATTATTTTTAAATTGCATGATTAAATGAACAGACAAGCTGCCATATGGCAAACAACCTTAAATTGTGACCTTACAACTCGAGGTCGAAAGACGAATGTTAAACTGATCACCTCGCCTTCTCATGGTGGACATTCGTGGTAACAGGGTGCAGGATCAACGGGGTTTTCAGGGGTTAACACACGGGCTGGACATAATGTAAACATACCGTTAAGAACTTTATTTTTGTTTTGCAAATATCTCAAGTTATTGAAATACATTTGCAATATTCTTTAGTGCACAAAAGACAGTTTGTGCCGATATATTAAGATTTAAGAATAAATCCTTCAATAAGTCTAAAATCGATGTCAAAATGTAAAGTTGCGTGAAGCATATAACCGTGTACATGACGGCTGTACACATAAAATATTTGAACAAGAACAAAGCTTATTCAATAAAGTAATTCTGACGTATTTCACATTGCCATAAGCTGTATAAAAAGCTGTCTTTTATGCATAAGTTAAAATTCTTTATAAAAATTGTTTTTAAAAGTTATTTGAAAAATAAAAACACACCACTTACTGGTATTCCATTTACGTTTCATTGTGAACCCCACAAAGTCACGTGATCCTGCACCCTGGGTTAGTTATTTTAAAATTGCACAATGAATGATAAAGTTACTGTTCGGACAAAAATGTATGGCAAATTCGACTTTTGACATGTAAGTGTGACCTTCGATTCGGCTGTAATACGAAAAGTCGTCTTTTCTCGGTGGTTATTTTTGCTTAAATTATTTTTTAATAGCACAATGATTGTCACAATTACGTTTCGGAGAAACCTTTGAAAAGAGGTGGGTGTTACACGTCAAACGTCGTCTTGCCATAAAGAATATTCATGGGCTTATTATTTCAAAATGGAAAAATGAATGACAATGTTCAGACGTCGTTACGCACGCACGTACGCATACACATAAAGTCGACCACTGTGACTGATGTATCGAGCTCTTTGCAAGTACACTCGACATAAAACCAATTCAGTTAGGAACTTTGGGATCAAATTTAAAAATGTAACAATTCCATTCAACATCAATTATTATTGATGATTTGTCTGTGCTAACACAAGTAAAGCCCAACTAGCTGAATATTTAAAGTTAACACCTTTCAACCTTTTCGTTCTGTTGTAAGTCACCGATAGCAAAGGAACATCTGCTGCCACAATCGCAGGCGTCGTGGTAACGCTATTTGCCATGGCGGCCTTCTTGGTCGTTTTCTTGTATTTACTGCGCATAACCGGAAGACTTCCCCACTGGCTGAGATGTTACGTTACGGATGGAAACCAACGCGAGGCTAGCACAGGTACAGTGTCCAATATTGGAAGATAAGTGTAACTCCACATTGTACAGTTACAAGACTGTCAGAAGTCCACTAAGGGCATTGTTCACAGTTTGGCAAAATGACAATTTAAAAAATCATAGAATCAAAAAAATGTGTACATAACATTCTTATCAGCAAAAAAAATCCTGATCAAGAATACTTATGTGTTATACAAAAATGTATCATCAATCGAACTCGAAAAAAATAATAAGCGTTCGTAACGCTTTCCATCGATGATTTGTAAAATTACTAACATATGATTTATAATCTGCATATAGTTTCATCACTCTGAATGGCACAGCGGTATCTTTATATGATACTTCTAAAGGTCCCGGGAAAATCAATACACTTTTTTTTTTACTTTAACTATGTTTTCCTTATTTTACAGTTCTTTACGACTGTTCCGAATAAGTAAGACTTTTGAATAAATAAATTTACTGAGATCTGACACTTTCCAAAAATACCACATTCTGTGGCAAAGCCATGTTATGGTACTCACACCAACTTTGTCACGTATAAACGGGGTGCCCTCAATCCGTACCACACTTATTGAGAGGAGCAATACAATTTCGAGACAAAAAATCTGTAAGCATGTCCCATTTATTTTAAAAGAACCCGCATTGTTTGCACACCAATTCGGTGTACAAAATGCAAGTTTGCATACGACGACCGAACCAAAAAGCACAAACGACAAACCTTTTATAATGTCAAATTAAGGTTTCTGACATATTAAAGTGGCATCCCACGGAATGCAACTTTATAAGTGAAGAGGTATCTGTTAACTTTTAATACGTATATGTAAATGTTTAAATGAACTACTGAATGTTTTCTACACGCAGGATCAAGTACCAGAAAGCACCACTTTACGGTTCAAATCCTCTACGCCTACGACCACGCGGCTCACAATGACGCAATCAAAGCGCTGACGGCATTACTCAAGACCAGCCTGCAGTGTCGGGTGCTACTGAACGGGATGGATGAGTCGGCATGGTACGACACCTCGAACACGTCTCTGTCCTCCCAGGAGAGCTACCGTGAGGAGGACGCACCGGTGACATGCAAGACAGACGCCTCGATGACCTGCGAGACAGACGCTCCGGTGATCTTCGAGACAGACGCTCCGGTGACCTTCGAGACAGACGCCTCAGTGACCTGCGACACAGACATTTTCTTGTTCGTGCACTCAGACTGGGTAGACAGGCTCGTGAAAGCGGTCCAATCAGGGGAGGTAGCCCTAAGTGATATTGCGAATCAGAGGGACCACTCTTTCCTTTTAAGTTTTAACGAACTTTGCACAAGCCCTGATCTCAGAGATCGTACAGTGTCGTTACAATTCATGTACTCGTCAGAGACTTCAATCATCCGAGAACCATTCCTCGGTGTTTTGTTCACATTGCCGGATAACACTGACGCGATGCTTACTCATATCCGAAACAGACTCTGTCCGAATACCATGACACACCCGGTGATCAATCCCACGGACAAATTGAATCTCGCTTCGCACATAAACGCCGTCTTAGTGTTCCAAACCACGCACAGACTCTGGTTGAAAACCAAATTGTTCTCTCTAAAGGAATCGCAGTCGAGTGACGACTCGGGAGTGGTGGTGTCTAGACGCCGGAAGTGCCAACCTCGCAGCCTGCGGTCCCAAAGCGCCGATACCCTGACTTGTCATGAATGTCAATCGGCACTGAGTCGGCGCAAAATGTGTGAACACTGTGATCAAATTAGCGGCGCAAGGCTGCGTTCAAACTCGTGTACCATAAGTTTCTTCCCGCCCGACAACGTTGAAGATGCGAGTGTAGGATTTAGTCTTTTAGAGACCAGGTTTGCAAACATCAATACAAGATACGTTTCAATGGACAGTCTCGCAAAATCTATAACATAAAACCGATCATTTTTCATCAGAAATTATCAACCAGTTCATACATTTATATATAATTAAGGTTAAACGTGGGAACTCTTAGGCAACCCGTTAACAGTAAAGGTCCTTTTGCAAGCCCCAGTTTTCATACGAAAGCACAATGTTATATGATACAAAGTACATGCACAATCATTCTCGGTATTGAAGACGATTGAAATGCAGTGTTAAATAAAAAATAAATGAAAATCAAGCCAAACTAATACAACGTTTAATGCCAATTTACACATCGATTACCATGTTTATCGGAACAAACTCATAGCGTCGCCTGTCGGTTCGGTCGACCATTATACTGGCAATGTAAAAAATTGTGTTTGTTGAAAAATACATATTCATCGAGTTTTAGATATTGCTACGAAACCATCTGAAAAGGCGTGTGTGACGATCGAGCGTTATTGATTTGTGTCGTGTTCTGAGAAAACTGGGCAATACGCTTGTGCGTAAATTGTCATCCCAGATTAGCCTGTGCAGTCCGCACAGGCTAATCAGGGACGACACTTTCCGCCTAAATTGGATTTTTGCTAAGAAGAGACTTCATTTAAACGAAAAATGTCATAAAAGCGGAAAGTGTCGTCCCTGATGAGCCTGTGCCTGTCATATCGAACACTAATTTTGCGAGTTGTTCTCGTAACAATTAATTAAAGGGCAGGAACTCCCTTCAAATTTCAATACACAATATGGTTCATGTATTAAGCGTCTTACTGCATTTTTCTTTCTTAACACGAATATCAATTTAACATTAATTATCATGGAAGGAAGTATCGCCAGTATAAACTTAACAAGGACTATACATGCATGTAGTATTAAAACTTCGTGAAGACTTCAGACAGAGTGGACACATCAGAACGTCCATAATAAGAAAAGTACTCAATCTTGGTTTTTTGTTTAAATCATAAGAAATTGGTTTCATCGCAGCAGTTTATTCAATAACAACAGCGTGTCACATTAGTATGTATCAAGTTGTAAGAATCATGTTATATAAATTCCATGTTTAAGAGGGACATAACTTGAGCGAAGGTTAATGCAATATAATACAAACAGCACACGGCCATCTTCATATAATAAGTCACAATACATACAACTTTCAACTTTGTACATTAAAACGTGTAGGGGCAGTTTGTAAGACAACTTTGTGACTTTGGACGGAAGGACATATGTGGCGTGTTCTGAGAAAACTGGGCAAAATGCTTGTGCGTAAATTGTCATCCCAGACAATTTCTGCTTTTATGAAATTTTTCGTTTAAAGGATGTCTCTTCTTAGCGAAAATCCAGTTTAGGCAGAAAGTGTCGTCCCTGATTAGCCTAGCGAACTGCACTGGCTAATCTGGGATGACACTTTACGCACAAGCATTTTGCCCAGTTTTCTCAGAACACCCCACATATGCTCATCGTGAATCCAGTATGCCCCTCCCCCTTTTCTTCCTTAAATAATATTGATGTTAAAATCAGGTAACAAAGATAAATACATGTAGTTAAAGATTCAACTATAATGCACAAAACATCAGGATGCTTTGTCTTTCACCGCGCTGGTCTTGTCCCCATAGTACCAGCGTGCCAAGGTGTCCGGATGTACACCAAGGTGGTAAGCTAGGATGATCAGCTGACTCAGACCCGTCACCTGCAGAAAAGGGGAACATTTTAACTTGATATATATATGAGCAGCATCAATCCAACACATGGGTCTTATTCTATGTGTGGCCAGTGCAGCTCCAGACCAGCCTGCGCAATTTGGTAAAGGAGCTACACTGTCCGCTATTAAAGCACAAAAGTGTTCATGGTCTCATTAGCGGACAGGGTAGCTACTGACCAGACAGTGCAAATGAGCAGGCTATTCTGGAGCTATGCTTGCCGCATATGGCATAAGACCCATTTTCGCATGATGAGGCTTATGAATTATTTACTTATTATGAAGATTGTTCACATGCAGGTATTTCAAAAAAAGTTAATAGTGATCATTTGATTTTTTGAATTTCATACAGTGGTGGTAGTTTCAAAACGTCTTTCATATACACTATTTCTTTTAGAATAGTAAAATAAATTTATTTAAAAAGTTTCAAAACAAGGCTGTTGGGATTGGCAAATATCGGTGGACACTAGTATTCACACAACTGCAATGTGACAATTTGGACCACTAATTGTGTCGCTTTCTGAGAAAACTGGGCATAATGCATGTGCGTAAAGTGTCGTCCCAGATTAGCCTGTGCAGTCTGCAAGGGCTAATCAGGGACGACACTTTCCGCCTAAACTGGATTTTCACTAAAAGAGACATCATTTAAACGAAACATTCCATAAAAGCGGAAAATGTTGTCCCTGATTAGCCTGTGCGGACTGCACAGGCTAATCTGGGATGACAATTTACGCACAAGCATTATGCCCAGTTTTCTCAGAACACGACACAATTATGGCTTCTTCATGAGATTCAAGATTTGAGAGTAAAACGTATGGTAAAGCTAACCTTTAAATCGATATTAACCCTACATGCTTTGCATTTACGTCTCCAAGGCAGTGATCACAACTTTAATTTTATTATTAGAGTTTTGTTTGATGTAGTATATTATGTCGCATACTATTAGCAGACTGAAACAACAATAACATCCTGATAACTATTCTGGAGCGTTCATTATAACTATATTCTCACGGTTAACGCAATGGATGTCCATGTGTGTGTTATGAGATCTACAAATGTGTTGTTTTTTTCAGAAAGGCAATTTCACTGCAAGAACTTCAACAGGAAAATATGTGTGATATAGTTAATACCTTAAAATACCCGTATTTTCTCCAGCGTCTGTATGATGTCACGACTGGATCATTATGTAACACATGCACGTGGCCTACTGTCCTTAACTTTTCAACCTGAAATAACAGAATTTTAAATATATAAATGTCAAAAAAGTACCAACACACATTTAAGTGTAGTAGCTGTAGTAGTAGTGGTTGTAGTTGTAGAAGTAGAAGTTCATATTGACAGCAAACAATCATTAAAATACAAATGTTATCTGGAAAACACACATTACACAACATAATTAACAAGAGATGTGTTTGTCAGAAACACAATGCTTCCTTCTGCGCCACTTTGAAATAAAATTTCTATTTATCATTTGGCAGGTATGGAAATTATCTCCATTTAAAGCGTGTTACTTCCCTTGGATTTTGTTTTTTTACCTTTGACCTTAAAGGATGACCTTGACCTTGACCTTTCACCACTCAAAATGTGCAGCTCCATGAGATACACATGCATGCCAAATATGAAGTTGATTTCTTCAATATTGCAAAAGTTATGGCCAATGTTAAAGATTTTGGAAGGACTCACATACTGACAGACAGACAGACAGACAGACAGACTGACAGTTCAACTGCTATACGCCACCCTACCGGGGGCATAAAAACAAAACAATACTAGAGCTTTGTCACAGACGTGACGAATACCCCCACATGCTGCATTGACACAGAATGTTTTGCATGTTAAAACGCACTAAGTGACCCCGTGACCTAGTTTTTGACCCGGCATGACCCATATTTGAACTTGACCTAGACATCATCTAGATACAACTTCTGACCAAGTTTGGTGAAGATTGGATGAAAACTACTTGAATTAGAGACAACATGCTGAATGTTTAAAACGCACTAAGTGACCCCGTGACCTAGTTTTTGACCCGGCATGACCCATATCCAAACTTGACCTAGACATCATCTAGATACAACTTCTGACCAAATTTGGTGAAGATGGATGAAAACAACTTGAGTTAGAGAGCGGACAACCAATACAGACCGACAGACAGACTGACAGACAAGCTCACTTCTATATACCCCTCTAAACTTCGTATAACTAGTATAATTAAGAGCTGTCTGAAGACAATAAATTCAACTATTCTGCTGCTTTGATAGTATTATGAACCTTTTTACGTTATATAATGGACGTATCTAGATATATGAAGATGAATATCTGTAGTAGTTACAGAGGTATAGGTCAATTAAACATAAATATCTATAAATAACAAACTAGGTGATCCATTTCAACTAAAATACTGTTCACGGTTATCAGCATTGGAAAGTGACCTTATGATTCCTGTCATGCGAAAATGGGTCTTATGCCATTGCAGACAGCATAGCATAAGACCAGTAAGCGCAATTGGTCAGAAGCTACCCCTTCCACAATAAAGTTACGCAAGGATTGAGGTAGAGCAGGCTGGTCTGTAGCATAAGGCTTAAGACCCATTTCCCCATGACACGGCTCTTATATCATCACGTTAAAGATGCATATTTATTTTCGGCTAAATATCTGTAGTTAAAAAGGGGATATGCAGATGTTGCACAAAAACCATAACTTGAGCTTAATTGGTCGTTCTCGGCTCAGGTACTACTTTAAGTACACCGTGTAGCCTAAAGTATACTATTATGTACCCCAGGTACGGAAAATATGCTAACCGGCAACCGGCCATTCTCTGGGGTACGTCCCTGGGAACTTTGTAGTATACTTAATAGTACTCGGGTACTTTTAAGTAGTACCTGAGCCGACAATGACCAATCCTGGATGTCTCAATGGGCCATTGTCTGCTTAGGTACTACTTAAAAGTACCCCAGGAACATGTACTCTTAAGTATACTACAATGTACCCCAGGTACAGAAAATACGTTAAAAGGCATCCGCCCATACTCCAGGGTACTTTTTGGTTTATTGTCCGTACCCCAGATACATTGTAGTACCTTAGCCAATAATGAACAATCGAGATCAACTATACCATTATTTCAATGCTGACAAATGGGTGAACAGCATAGCTCAATCTGTTGGCCTACCAAATAAACATGAGAGCCTTACTCTGTGAAAACAGGGTTTAATACACAGACAAATCTTTGACAACACTTAACGCACATGCATTAAGTCCAGTTTTCCCAAAGCAAGGCTCATTTTTTTAAGTTACAGTAACAGTAAGTGCTCTATTCCCTGGACTTCTCACCAGTACATAGTCCTCCATGAGGCAAAAGGGGGGAAATCCTCCCACGTGTCTGAACGTCCGTCTGTCCATGAACAGAGCCTGGTCCCCATATGGTTTCTCTGAAGTACGAGTAAAAGAACATTTAAAAGCAACAATAGAAATATATTAATGAGTTTGTTGTCATATGCATTCAGACAACAAAAGTCAGACAGAAGTGGTCTACGTTTCAACCTAGTTAAAGTATTTTTTAGTTACAGCATGATCAAGACTTCAGTGGGTTTGTTTTATTTCTGAGACCATAGCAGTCACAATTTGGTTTTACAAAAAACAAATTAACCTGAACATTCCCCATTGGCCCTCTCTGCACACACACTTAACATTGTTCATATTCCCCATAAGGCCTCCATCCACATACCAAGTTTCACAAAGTACTTTTTGAGTTGCTGAAGCATCCAGATTTTAGTTTAGTGCTCAGGTGAGCTTAAAATGCTATCACCAATTTATAGTGCATTCAAATGCCATACACTGTGGCCACTATAAGTAAATAGGCTCCTACCACTACCTCTGAAACTTAATCCTGGGCTTTAAGTACTTTTGAATTATCACAGGAACCAGATTTTTTGGAGGGGCAGATGTGTTCGGACAACACTTTAAAAAATGTGCATAAACACCCATATGGCCAAATATCCTCATTCCAAATTTCATCAACCTAACTTAAGTTCTAAATAAGTAATTGCAGAATCTAGATTTGGACCGACAAATGGAAAGCCCACAGGCCGGGGGTAAATCTATAGTCCCCTGAAACTGGTAAGACACTCATAAAGTCAAAGAATATTTAGATACCCATTGTAACCTACCATAAACTGTTGCCCTTTTGTTGGTCCCCCACACAAGAAGCCTCATCTGCTGTATGAACCAAAAGGGTTCCGTCTTGGTTCTACAAACAAATATCTAGCCAACTGTATGCCAAGAAAGTTGTAAGAATATTGGCTTAACTTTTAATATACAAGCTGTTGGATAAAGCTTTTGTTTTTTACAGTTAAAACTGAATAAGACTCATAAATTGTGGCGTGTTCTGAGAAAACTGGGCAAAATGCTTGTGCGTAAAGTGTCATCCCAGATTAGCCTGTGCAGTCTGCACAGGCTAATCCGGGATGACACTTTCCGCCTAAACTGGATTTTCGCTAAGAAGATACATAATTTAAACGAAAAATTCCATAAAAGCGGAAATTGTCGTCCCTGATTAGCCTGTGCGTACTGCACAGGCTAATCTGGGATGACAATTTATGCACAAGCATTTTGCCCAGTTTTGTCAGAACACGCCACAATTAAGAGCTTTGTCTTGACTAGTTTCACTTCATTGCTCGGTATGTGCAGAATGACATAGTGAAGAAGTGAAACTGTGACAAACTGACATTGCGGAAACAATATGCCTCCATTTAAGAGGCTAATTTAACTTTAATTGAATCTGCCAAAAATAAAATCAGAATAAGAACAAGGTGCACTCACAGAGTGTTGTTTGACAGAACATCCAACTGAAAGCCAAACGCGCCTGCCACCACACCCGGCTGATCCAGGCAGGTGCTGGCCAGGGTATCGAACCCCTGTGGGAGGCATGAGTCGGCGTGCAGGACCAGGTACCTGTGACCCCCCGCGACCTTCACCCCTGCTATCAGCTGATGTCCCCGACCTCAAGAGATATGAGGACAACTCAGTAAGTATACATTGAGTCTTGTACTGGGCAAACTGGGCTTAAAGCATGTGCGAAAAGTGTCTTCCCAGATTAACATGTGCAAACCGCGTTAAAAAAAAAGGTCCTGCCATCAGCTGCCTGTCAAAAAAGGTTTTAGAGTTTCTGTCACGTTCAATGCCTTTAATTTACACTTGTACTTATAATAAATAATCTAAAAGTTAGATACATTCATTGATTAAATGTGTAATTCATAAATTTAAAGTGATAGATACCAGTCTTCTGTGTGGTAATTCTTGATATAAAAAATGTTATTTTTTTTTTAGAGTAGACTCTTCAGGTAAGGGGTTATGAGTATAATAATTAAATAGTGGACCAACAATAACAACTTTCAATATCATCAGCTCTTTAATGTGTGTGTTTCTTTTAGATACATGTATGGCACCTACAATTTACCTGAAAGCTGGAAATTTCAATGAAAAAATATTATCAGCTTTCTGAGAATGTATTAACATGTTCTTAATGCATGTGCGAAAAGAGTCGTCCTAGATTAGCCTGTGCAGTCATAAACAACAAACAATTATCAACCCTATAATTTATGACCAACAACACATTGTCTGCAAGTCCTACTGCCTGGATTACCGTACATATCCTGCTATTTACCACTGAACTACTATAATCACATGATTGGTCAACTCAATCCATGATTGACCAGGCTATCCTGGATTAAAGGTCAGGGTCACTTCACAGGCTCACCTGGTCTGCTGTGGACCAGTCTGACAGCTACAGGGTAGGTAGATGTCATCTCCTCAATAATGTGAACTGTGTCATCCACGCTTCCACCATCACTGACAACAATCTCACTCACATTTGATAGAGCAGAAATACTCTGTAAGTAAAAAAAGATATCGTCCGAGTATTGACCAAGATGAAAATGTTGTGACCGGTTTAATAAATATGTTATCTTTATATTTTACAAACTTTATTTCTGGAAATAGACTGTAAAATTTTCCTCAGAATGATTTGCTTATGTGAGCTAAAAAACTACATGCAAGTACAGGTATGTGATTATCATTCACATAAATTATACACCATAAATGTTCATACTTCTGCTATATTCTGCAAACAGGTTTTGATATTCTGTGCCTCATTTAAGGTTGGAATAATTATAGACCATGTGGGACGTGTCAACTCTTCTCTTGAAACATCAACTTCTTTTTCAAACACCTGTATGTCTTCTTCTGTGTCCTTTAACAGAAACACTCAAAGGAAGGTACACACACACTTTCAATTTAAAGATTGCACAATTCATATTTGGATGTGCACATTGCATAAAGGCAATACATTCTTTCTTAAAAAGTATTTACCAAATGTTTTATGTACATTTTCAATGATATATATATTGAGACACTAGTTGAGAACCTACGATAGTAATTGCCAGTACTTTGTCTGTATTCATTTTAGCCGCGCTCTGGGAAAACTGGGCATAATGTATATGCTTAAAGTGTTGTCCCAGATTAGCATGTGCAGTTCACACCAAACCAATGCAGCTGCGATGATAATGCATGTTATTTAGACCACAGACTTACCACATCTTGAAGGGTCACTGGATGGACTCCAACAGATATCTGTAATTCCTGCGCTCTAGCCACTTGTTGTTTGAACACCAACTCACTACCCCACTCAATGCCATCAAATATGTGATCTGTGAACATCAAACAGTGTGAAAAATACTGGGGGATTAGTAACAGTGAATGAACTCAAATGAGCTGGCACGTCATATACATTTAACAAATCTTTAGACCAACTAGATTTTGAGCCTCTTTGAAAATGGGGCTCAATGCATGAGCATTAAGTGTCCTCCCAGATTAGCCTGTGCAATCCACATAGGCTAATCAGGGACAACACTTTCTGCTTTTATTGATTTTTTCAGTTAAGGGAAGTCTCTTCTATACAAAAATCCAGTCTAGGCCAAAACTGTCATATCTGATTAGCCTGTGCAAACACTTTACGCAGATGTTTCAAGCCCAGGTTTCTTTCTTAGAATGAGGCTCAAATAATTTCTTTTACATCCAGCTACAAGGAACGCAATGTTTACAAATCATGAACTGAGAAATAAGACAATGTTCCACAAAAGTTAAGTCTAAGCAAAATAATCTAGCGTTTTTTCTATGTACTCAAATACCATGTATTACACAAATAGCATGTTGCAAAGCATGTTAAGTTTTGTGTGATCATTGACAAAAAATAATAAAACCTGTAACAGGAACAAAGGATGAATCTTAATATTTTAGGCTAAGGGAAGGAAAGGTGTGATACTGCATCTGCATAAAGTGCCTTCCCAAATAAGCCTGTACAGTCCACACAGGCTAATTAGGGACGACACTTTCTGCTTTTATGGAATTTCTGTATTGAAAGGAAGTCTCTTCTTAACAAAAATCTGGTGTAGTTGGAAAGTGTCCTCCCTGATTAGCCTGTGTGGATTGCACAGGCTAATCTGGGATGACACTTTACGAACAGTTTTCCCAGAACAAGGCTCATATGAGGCTAAGGAAGGGAGAGCTGTGATACAGCAATACTAGAGGTGCCCACCAATGACCTTCAAGGCGCGCCTGTTGAAGCCTATGAGATAATAGCCCCCGTCTTGTGCAGGTCCCAGCACCATGTCTAGGTCAGCCTGCGCCAGCATGTCAAACCCGGTCTGCAAAATGGACGCATCTATACCTGGAATGTCTGACCCTGAAAACCAGGCGGCCACACTCATTGCAGTACAAAAGTCTGTGATAAATATTAATACATAAGTTGTTCTTAATATAAGTATAAAATGTTAATATTTTAATGTTCCAGGCTTTAATGATTTTTGTTTGACATTCAGTTTTTGTTTAAACATTCTTGATAAATTACAGTCCTTGTCATGTATGGTAAGAAACATGCCTTACTGTAAATATGGAAGTCATCTATTTTACAACAAATAAAATGCTACATATATCATATATAACATACAATACATTTGAAAGTCGGCACCTGAATCTAAGTTATATGTGTACAACGAGACTGAAAAGGATTGAGCTGTTCTCAGGGAAAAGGGGCTTAATGCATGTGCATAAAGAGTAGTCCCAGATTAGGCTTTGCAGTCTGCACAGGCAAATAATGGACGACTCTTTTTGTCTGAATTGTATTTTCAATTAGAAGATACTGCCTTTAAACAAAAAAGGCATTAGAGCGGAGAGTGTAGTCTGCACAGGCTAATCTGGGACCACACTTTAGGCACAAGCATCAAGCCCTGTTTTCTGAGAGTGCGGCTCAAGTTTACTCAAAAAAAAAAAGAGGAAAATTATCGTTTACCTATCACAATAACATATTGGCTTCCTCTGTCAAAACTTGCTTTAATGGCACTTTTAAGTTTCACACCAAGGTCACCCTCTGCTTGGGCCCGATACAAGCATCGCATCCCACAAAGCCGTCTCCCCAACCAGTACTTCATCTGTGACTCTGACCCGCCATTGTACTGCACTGTGACACGGATACCCCGCCCAGTGTGGTGAAATTTTTGAAGAACATCAATCATGTGCTCTGTCTGCAAATAAGTGACATCATACCAGCTGTGTCATGCAAAAATATATCTTATTGCATATGCTGCCAAGGTAGCTCCATAACAGCCTGCCCATTTGCACAGTCTGGCCAGGAGCTTCCCCTGTCCGTTATTGAGGCCATGAAGTTTTGTGAGACTTTTTAGCAGACTGGGTAGCTCCTGACCAGACTGCGCTTATGTGTGTCTCGCCATATGCTGGCCGCATATGGCGCAAGACATTTTTGCTTAACCTGGCTTACATTATTATTCCAAGATGCTGTTATCGTTTCATCTGGTTGAGGGTTGTTTCATGAAAAAAAAAATGTTCTAGTTGGTGTCGTCTTAAAAAATAAAAGGTTTCTATTTTGTGAATTTGTGTTCTATTTGTTTGAACGCACATTTTCAATAAATTATTGTAAATTAAACATTTTCTTAAAAACGACTGTGTGTTATCGCTTATAAAACTGAGGCAAACTTTACCATCAACACTTGCAGTTTGGCTGCTGCAGTCTCTCCCAGGGCTGGAATCAGGCGAGTTTTAGCCTTGCCAGGGATTGGATACCGCGTGAATACAATTACTTCTTTAGTAAACTTCGTCTTTTTAATTATAAAAATCGAAATCAGATAACATGACATTAAGAAAATAAGTAATAATTCGGCTACGTAAACAAAATGACTTTGTGTAGTTTCGTCCGCCATGTTTTGATCATGTGATCTGTAAATGTCAGAATCCAAAACTGTGTACATCCATGAAAAGAAATAATACATTTTCCACTTCTGGGTTAGTTTCAAACATATAGACATCCAATTTTATTTAAAATGTTATTCATACTCACAAATTTATTTTTAAAATGTGTACATGAATGACACAATGTTTGTGTGATTATATTTAACTGGTTCCCCGTTGAATATAACCGTTCGGTTGACTATAATATATAGAGTAACGATAGAGAAGGGGAGGTAACCAATCTATGATTATATATGCTGTTCATGTTGTAAGCGGCCGTATTAGCCAAAATTGACAGAGCAGCCAATTTAGTGAAATTGTTTCTTCTGCTAAGTTGATAGCTTCCTGGAAAATAATGGACCAACACGAGTTAATTATTTCATGCAGAAGGGGTGACATCTCCAGGGCAAAGTGAAATAAGTTTTGCTCATAATGGGCATTGGTTTCATGTTCATTATTTCATTTACACAGTGCTCTAAATTCATTATTTTGCACAGTGTCAGTGATTGAATGAGTGATGTCTAATGAATGAACAATTCATTTTAAATGCACTTTGAATTGATTAAACAAGTTTAATTTAATAATTAAAATTTTATTATTATGACTTTCTGTATAGATATATTTCATAAACGACAGAGGTTGACATTGGTATGTAAACAATTGTGAGAGGCTCCTTAGCATGATAATCCACATTTTTCTTTTTTTAATACACAACAGATCCAATACATCGCGATTGGATATATCGCGATTTCCAATATATCGTGAATCGGCCATGGCTCCCAAAAATCCAACGAGCATGATCACTAAATGACAAGTTTTAATCTGAGAAAAATCTGTCTCCAAAACCAGATTTACCTTCGAATGTAATCCGACTATTTCAGTACACTACATAATTCACCAATCCTCACTGTAAACAGACAGAAACTGCCCTGAACCGGTTTCCAATTGTCCAATTTAACAAGTGCTAAGTGTGGTGAATTTTCTAAGGAGCTTCAATCTGCCGACACAGGAAATTGTTGAAACCATTTACTCTAAATGACACACGTGGGACGGATTTGGCACTTTTGTAATCATTGACCTGATGCATCAGATGTCCATTTTGTGGTGTGTACAGACTACTGGGTGAAAGAATTTAGCTAAACAAAGGGTGTTTTACAGCTTCTCGCCGAAGTTTTATCAGTTTGTACACACATTATGTAGTTTGTAACGAATATCACACAATAAGTGAATGCAAAGCATTTTTTTGGCAGTGATAACTTATATTTTAAGGAACATTAAACGCTTATAAAGGATGGTTATTCTGGTTTTACCATCTTGCCAAGAATTTTATTTTTATTTTCAATCACTTAGTTTATAAAAGCATAAATGCCAATAAATGCGTACACATTTATTTTTATGCCCCCCTTCGAAGAAGAGGGGGTATATTGTTTTGCACATGTCGGTCTGTCGGTCCCTCCCTCAGATGGTTTCCGGATGATAACTCAAGAACGCTTAGGCCTTGGATCACCAAACTTCATAGGGACATTGGTCATGACTTGCAGATGACCCCTATTGATTTTCAGGTCACTAGGTCAAAGGTCAAGGTCACAGTGACCTGAAGCAGTAAAATGGTTTCCGGATGATAACTCAAGAACGCTTAGGCCTGGGATCACGAAACTTCATAGGGACATTTGTCATGACCGGCGGATGACCCCTATTGATTTTCAGGTCACTAGGTCACAGGTCAAGGTCACAGTGCAGGGCCCTCAATCTGTCAAATCCACGGCCGAAATTCGGCCGCATTCCCCCCCCCCTGAAAAGTATACTTTTTTCCCCTTTTGGGGGGAAAAATTCCCCCTAAAAAAAAAATTTTTTTTTTTATAGATAGATGTGTCTCATGATTATTATATCTCAATTCTATTTTAATTTAATCTTGTCAAACATACTAAATTATGAAAAAAGCAATGAATATAGTGCAAACATGTACAAATATTATAATTAGAGAGTAAGTAAAAAATCCCCCCAAAAGGGAAACGCCGCGAAAATTCCCCCTGCTATGGGTAGCGACCCGCTTCCCCTAAAATGGATTGAGGGCCCTGCAGTGACTTGAAGCAGTAAAATGGTTTCCAGATGATTAATCAACAACGCTTAGGCCAGGGATCACGAAACTTCAAAGGGATATTGGTCATGACTGGCAGATGACCCCTATTGATTTATAGGTCACTAGGTCAAAGGTCAAGGTCACAGTGACCTGAAGCAGTAAAATGGTTTCCGGATGATAACTCAAGAACGCTTAGGCCTGGGATCACGAAACTTCATAGGCCATAGGGACATTGGTCATGACTGGCGGATGACCCCTATTGATTTTCAGGTCACTAGGTCAAAGGTCAAGGTCACGGTGGTTCGACACAGTAAAATGGTTTCCGGATACTACTACTACCACCACCACCACCACCACCAACACCACCACCACCAGGTCAAAGGTCAAGTTCACAGTGACAAAAAACGTATTCATACACTGGCTGCCACTACAACTGACAGCCCATATGGGGGGCATGCATGTTTTACAAACAGCCCTTGTTAAACTAGAGTTCTAAATCAGCATTGTTGAAATAAAGGGAAGTAATTACAGTTGTTTATTATGAGAAAAAAAAAGAGTAATAAGAGTAGTCTCTCTTTGTCACAATTATTTTCAATGTACAAAATAGCGGTTTTGAAGCGTCTTTTATCGTTTAATGCATTATTTTATTAATTTAATTATATATTTGGATATAAATTAAAAAAGGTAAGCTTATTTACAATTTTAATAAACAATTTGTACAACAAATATGTATGCTGTTATTTCCAGTTGTCTTATGACTGTATTATTCAATATTTACATTCAGAAATCTATAACAAATTTGGAGATAAATTTAGTCAGACATGTCTGGATTTATATCGCGCGCCGGACATATCGCATTTTGGCAATCGCGATCTTTGGACCCAATCAATCCCGATGTTTTGGATCTGTTGTGTAATCATAGATATTAGTTATATTTAGAGTGAGGTCCCCATGGCGTAGTGGATATGGTGTCCGCCTAGTGACCACGAGGTCATGGGTTCGATCTGTTTTTTAGATCCCCCCCCCNCCCCCCCCCCCATGACACCAAGTACTGGTTCTTCTCCAGGAAACTCACTCAAGAGCAGTCCACCGTCATGTAAAAGCCAAAATTGGTATTTTTGACGTATCTATCCAGATCTAGGGTTTCTGTGACATGTTTCACATTGTTATGCAACTTTCTCTGATTTTTCAGTCAGTGCCAAAGAAACTAATCAAATACATGAAAAGCCAGATTCGTAGATGAAATGAAATGTAAACAAATAATCCGTCTGATATTGTGTTATTTTACATTTTTATTTTACATTCAGCTTATTGTATGTACATACATTACTCTTTAGCTTTGTTTTATACTTCAGGTACCTTATAGAGACAAAAGAAATCAGTGTAAATATTCGAGATAAATGGGACAGTACACCATTGTGAGTACTGTGCAAGTATTTCTTTTATTTCAACATCACATTTTTCTGTGCTTAGACCATTTGCTTTATACATTCTAATTTTGCCATGAAAACATTAAGTAACACATGACTGTCTCATTTCAGGTATTATGCTTGTCTCTGTGGCCACGAAGAGTTGGTGAAGTACTTGCTGGAGAATGGTAGGTGGATATTTCCTCTGTGAAATTATTTTTTACTGCTATTCACGAGGTATTGACATGAAAATCAGTATGAGTCTCAGGCAGGGAAAACCGGGTTTAATACATGTATGTAAAGTGTCATCCCAGATAAGCCTGTACAGTCAACGTAGGTAAATCAGGTAGGACTTTCCAGAGGAGGTAATCACGTGATAGTCAAGATGGAGACGTCCATGCCAAGACAGGTATTTTTCTCCGTTTTATACCCTTTATTACTTTTGTTTAATTTTTTAATGGCGCTCACTTCCGAGCCATATCAGCAATAAAGTGATAAGCGTTATATCGTTTTAAAATTGGCCTTATATCTCTACTTTACTCGCTGCACATTTTCTAAGTGGAGCTGTAATGAGGTCATCCTGCTAAGAAATTCTGCAGCAAGTTAAGTCGAGATATAGAGCGAATATGAATACAAAAATATACTTTGTAACTTTCTTACTGATTTGGCTGGAAAGTGAGCGGCATTAACAAAAATTAAACAAGTAATAAAGGGTATAAAACGGCAAAAAATACCTTTCTCGGCATGGAAGTTGCCATATTGACTATCATGTGATTACCCCCTCTGTTTTATTAAACAAAAAAATACAATAGAAATGGAAAGTGTCCTCCCTGATTAGCCTGTGTGGACTGTAGAGGCTTATCTGGGACAAAATTCTTTGAAAACTCAACTAAATGCATGTATGTTAAGTGTTCTGCACAGGCTTAAAGGGACAACACTTTCCCCCTGAACTGGATTTTTGTTTAGAAGAGACTTCCTTGAAACGAAAAAAAGCATAAAAGTGGAAAGTGTCGTCCCTGATAAGCCTGGGCAGAGTGCACAGGCTAACATGAAACAACACTGTATGCACATGCATTAAGCCCAGTTTTTGTTGCCTGGTAAAGTTAGTATAAACAAGCTTATCCTGTAAGGGACAGGTCCTAAGGTAGAGTCCTAAACTGCCATCATTAGTAGTTACACCTGAGACACATTGGTTCTTCTCTATGAAAGCTCTTGATATTCATACACATTAACCTTGGAATATTTCCCCCATGCAGGAGCACGTTGCGAGGCAAAAACATTTGATGGAGAGCGCTGTCTCTACGGGGCCCTGACCGACTCCATCAAGAAGATGCTCCTCTCTTACAACATGGTGTCCTCCAAGGTCATGAGACGTGACCTCTATGATGAGTTCTTAAGACGGTACGGTAGGGGAGAAACCTATAGCTAGTAGTTACATTAGGTGTGAAAATACAATTGAGTCAGGTTCAGGAAAAACAGGGCCTAGTACATGTGCAATCGGCACAGGCTAATAATGGACGAATGGATCAGCATAGACTGGATTTTCTTTTAGAAGAGACTTCCTATAAATGCAAAATTCAACAAAAGTGGAAAGTGTAGTCCCTGATTTGCCTGTGCAACTTCATTATACTATTATAGAGGACAAATAGTTGAGTATACTGTCTTGGGACAGCTCTCTCTTTTTTTGTCATGATAGTTTCAACTCTTCCAAGTTGATTTGGTTGCTATCCTGTACATTTTAAAGCTATCATTCTTGACAAACTATTTTTTAAAATAATGACTAAGGTTCGCGTGTTGTGATATATTGTATTGTAACATATAACTACAGTAGAAAATTTAATTTGACATGTTCATTTATTTAAAAAAAAATGTATCAGTCTTCAAAATAGTTTATCTACTGGTACATCTAGATTGCGGGAGCCTGGTAACTACCAGGATGTGGTGTTTATCGTACGAGGTCGTAAGTTCCCCGCCCATCGCTGCATACTCAGTCCCCGGAGCTCCTACTTCTCAGAGCTGTTCAGAACCAGGTGGAAGGGACGCAAAGAAATAGTGCTCAAACATCAACTGGTAGGTTGTCTTTGTTATTTGTATAACCATGAGCCTTGCAAAGCTTTATGCTGAGAAAATTGTCATCATTTTCCAATCCTACATTGTCTGAATAAACCTAAGTTTATTTGTCAGTGGGTAAATAACACCAAGTTTATCTCACAGTGTGTAAACTGTGTGTGATTTTATCAATGTCTGTTGTTTCCATGGTCGGAAACCGAGGTTTTATATTAAACTGTCCCTACGTTATATACTGTGCTAGAGCAGGCTGACAAAATTTGGTTTTCATAAATA
Source organism: Dreissena rostriformis (assembly GCA_007657795.1). Lineage (NCBI taxonomy): Eukaryota > Metazoa > Mollusca > Bivalvia > Myida > Dreissenidae > Dreissena > Dreissena rostriformis. The sequence goes on along the minus strand of VMBQ01002009.1, from coordinate 43,733 downwards.
TTGCTTAGCAAACTGACAAACACTGAAATTTCACTTCTCTTTTAAAAACTCCGGGAATGAGGGCTGGACAGCAATGATCATTTAATTGGATAACGGCAATTATGACAAAATGGATAACGGCAATTATGACAAAAGAAAACAGGTTATGGTAAATATGACACGTTGAAGCTCACCTACATGTTACTGCTTAAATAAGGTGTTGTTTCATTAATTAGTTTAAAAATATTTATTTTAGCTCGATTGCATCTGAAGCCTAAGGCTTATTGAAACGCTCTCGAGTCCGTTTCCTGGGACTAAGAACCAGTACTTGGTGTCTTTGGGGAAGATCGAAAGAACGCTCCCACAGTGGGGATCGAACCCACGACCTCCCGATCGCTAGGCGGACACCACATCCACTACACCACGGCGACCCTCTTTCATTTATTGAATACCTATGTGGATTTTTACATGTAACTGTTATCATGCATACTCAATTTTTCTAACCTAATCTCCTTTGATCAATCAAGAAGCGTAGCGTATTAAGTATTTGGGTTTCAGCAATGTGTTGAATTAGGTTTCTACAAATGTGTGGACTTTGTTACTAATGACACAAAGGTTTGGTAAACAGGTTGAGTACATATTTTGCATCTATAGCATTAGAGTAAATAAGTTATGTGGTCAAAGAATTAGTTCTAGTTAGTAGAATGCATGACATTTGCAAACAAATCTGTACTTCTTAGTGTATAACATATACTATTTTACATGTTTGTTGTTTTTATGCCCCCGGTAGGGTGGCATATAGTGATCGCACTGTCGGTCCGTCTGTCTGTCTGAAATTCGGTCACACTTAAACTTAAACTTTAAAGTTTGCGTTTAGGTCTCGAAAATTGATCATAACTTTTGCAATATTGATCATAGCAACTTGATATTTGGCTTGCATGTGTATCTCATGGAACTGCACATTTTGAGTGGTGAAAGGTCAAGGTCATCCTTCAAGGTAAAATGTAAAAAAAAAAAAATCAAAGCGGCGCGGTAGAGGGCATTTTGTTTCTGACAAACAAATCTCTTGTTTTTTTCTGTGAAAAGCTGTGGAGGAATAGTTTTAATTTTCAATATAACTGCTTAGAAACACATCAAAAATGATGATTGTGAATTTTAATGTGTTTCTCTTTTATTGCCCATAACAAGTTTTATAACAACATTTGAAACTTTAATCTAGGTTATAGAAATGAAATTGTGTTCATGTCATCTCTTTGATTTATTATATTTAATGGGAATGACAAATAATCAGATTTCAATTCATGTTTTTAGCTCACCTGAGCGATAGCTCGGGGTGAGCTATTGTGATCACTCAGCGTCCGGCGTCCGTCCGTCCGTCCGTCTGTCTGTCTGTAAACAATTTGTAAACATCTTCTTCTACTAAACCATTGAGCCAATTTCAACTAAATTTCATGTTGAGCATCCCTAGGTCATGGGACAAAAGAATTGTTAAAAAAAATTTGATCACATAACCAAGATGGCCGCCATGACCATATATGGTAAAAACCTTAAAAAATCTTCTTGTCAGAAACCGCTCATCAGATTTTCAAAAAATTTCACAGGGATGACCTTTGAAGGCTCCCCTGAAAAAGTTGTTCAAAGAAATTTGATTCGTCAAAAAACATGGCCGCAGGAGCTCGTTGAACTTTGCATGTTTATTCGTTTTTGCCTATTTTGTGAAAACTTTCAAAAATCTTCCACATTTTTTGTCCGATCCTTTCCAAATTTGCACAGTGTCTTTATATCAATGAGGACACGAACCCTACAAAAAATGAGCATTATTGGTCCATGAAGTACAGAATTACCTCCCCTTGAATTGAGAAAATGGTGTTTATGCAATAAAGTCCAAATTTTTCATCCAATTCTTTCCAAACTTGTAAGGATTTAGCATGGTTCAAACAAGGGAAACAACTACGGTTTATGCATGTTCTTTTTATTACAGATTTGCCTCCCTTTAATTCATTTAAAATCTCATTTTACAGCAGAGATTCCAAATCTGACCTGTAAATGAGCCCCATATTTACTGCCAGTGCTAGGTTACCTTTTCCCATTTGATCATTCTTAAGTATTGGTCTTGTT
>VMBQ01002009.1:24594-40939 GCA_007657795.1 Dreissena rostriformis | reverse complement strand
ATATCTGTACTCAGGTGAGTGACATCTGTGCTAAGAAGGTCAGAGATATCTGTACTCAGGTGAGTGACATCTGTGCTAAGAAGGTCAGAGATATCTGTACTCAGGTGAGTGACATCTGTGCTAAGAAGGTCAGAGATATCTGTACTCAGGTGAGTGACATCTGTGCTAAGAAGGTCAGTGATATCTGTACTCAGGTGAGTGACATCTGTGCTAAGAAGGTCAGAGATATCTGTACTCAGGTGAGTGACATCTGTGCTAAGAAGGTCAGAGATATCTGTACTCAGGTGAGTGACATCTGTGCTAAGAAGGTCAGTGATATCTGTACTCAGGTGAGTGACATCTGTGCTAAGAAGGTCAGTGATATCTGTACTCAGGTGAGTGACATCTGTGCTAAGAAGGTCAGTGATATCTGTACTCAGGTGAGTGACATCTGTGCTAAGAAGGTCAGTGATATCTGTACTCAGGTGAGTGACATCTGTGCTAAGAAGGTCAGTGATATCTGTACTCAGGTGAGTGACATCTGTGCTAAGAAGGTCAGTGATTTCTGTACTCAGGTTAGTGACATCTGTGCTAAGAAGGTCAGTGATATCTGTACTCAGGTGAGTGATATCTGTGCTAAGAAGGTCAGTGATATCTGTACTCAGGTCAGTGATATATGTGCTAAGAAGGTCAGTGATATCTGTACTCAGGTGAGTGAGAAAGGATAGTGATAGCACATTCTGCCATCCACGTTAAGGATTATTTTCTATTAATTTACATTGAAGAATGTGCTGGTATTGAGACTTGTGTAAATGTTGATTGGAAAATCTCTGTCTATGTGTCTATTTTTGCTGAAATGTACTAACAGAAGTGTCCAAACTATATTTGTACCCTCGTAACTCCTCTGTGTTCAGGTCAGATGGAGGTGTCTGTACAGGAAGTGGACCCGTGCGTGGCTCTGGCCCGGCAGTGTCAGATGGGGCAGCTCATCTCTCTCATCGAGGAACGCCTCCAGAAACAGACAGAGTTTGGTACGGGCAAGAAAGGGGGGGATTCATGAATGTATTCTTTTTGGGATTCATGAATGTATTCTTTTTGGGATTCATGAATGTATTCTTTTTGGGATTCATGAATGTATTCTTTTTGGGATTCATGAATGTATTCTTTTTACACAGTGGTTTTTTTTGCTTTAGGCATGATCATCTTTATCCATTTAAAATTAAATTAGAATCAAAATTAAAATAGTCAATTAGTCATAAGAAAAGGTTTGCACTTTAAATTGTCAGGTTAGTGTAAAACAGACAAGATACAAATTTGAGTTAAGAGTTTCAAATATTTTGCCAAGTTTCTATTCTATGTTTTACAATAATTCTCTTAAGCTGTAATTATGAATGAGTTTTTAAGTAGTGATTTTCTTTCAATAATGATTGGATGTTATTGGAATGTAAAGAGTTAAATTTAAAATAAGGGATACCATGAAAACTATGTAAATGTATTTCATCCCAGATCAGGCTCATCCAAGATGACACTTTTATGTTTCAATGACATCTCTTTTGACCATAAAAACCCACTGTATGCAAAATGGTGTTGTCACAAACATTAATTAACGCACTTGAATATAGTTAAGTTTTCAAATATGATGCTTCCACATCAATATATGTCATAGCGATGTCAAAGCCTGGTGTGCATGCTTCCACATCAATATATGTCATAGCGATGTCAAAGCCTGGTGTGCAGGTGACCTCCCTTGTTGTGGAGCAGACAGACAAGTGGCAGCTACAGCTGGACTTTGGCAGCCTGGCAGACGCTGCTCTGCCTCAGGAACTCTGCTCTCTTGTAAGCAGTTATTGTTCTGTAATGCATGTGAATAAAGTGTCATCCCAGATTAGCCTGTGCAATCCGGTTCTCCCAGAGCATGTCTCATTAATAAGATTATATTTTATAGATTTTTGTTTCAAAGGAAGTCTCTTCTAAACAAAAAGCCAGTCTAAGTGGTAAGTGTCATCCCTGATAAGCCTGTGCAGACTGCACAGGTTAATCTGGGACAACACTACACACATGCACTAAGCCCCGTTTTCCCAGAGTAAGGCTCATATATATATATAGTCATCTTTACTACAATCACCCTGTATTGTTTGGTGTGAATAATATGTATAATTCGTGGAAATGGCTATTAAAAGGAACATTCGTTACAACATGGTAGTATTGAGCTTGAAAAGATAATAGTATATATTGAGGCTTTTCCACAGGGTCTTTAATTACAGTGGCACTTCTCTGTCTGAATTTTCAAATCAGGGGTACCCTAATAAAAATTGATACGGCTTCCAATATGGACATCAGAGGGCCATTGAACGTAGCATCTTGTTTTCATATTTTATACTGGTACCTCATTTTATAAGTCTTACAAATCCCTTGGATTGAAAGATATATTTTACCTAGATAAGTAACAAATATTCAAGGTTGACAGATATTATACAATATTATTAAACATATCTTATCAGATATGAGCATAAAATATATTATATTATAAATGGTAAGAAATAAACAATTTTTGTATTGTTCTATGATTCTACATACATGTTTTGTAGAGCACTGGGGAGCTGCCTTTTGAGCCAGAGTTTGCCTGGATGTACTCAGACATTGTCTTCCTAGTGGGGCCTCACAAGTTCTACTGTCATAAAGTATGTCAATGGGGTCACATATACTTGTACTTTTTGATGCATCTAGAATGTTTGTACAACATAACTAGTTCATGAAACTATTAGCTTTAATAATAATTGTTAAATAATTACTCAAATTAAATAACCATACAAGGAAACTATGTTACTACCTATCTAAATCAATCTTGTGATGCGTTCTTCAATGTGTTGTTTTCTGAGAAAACTGGGCAAAATGCTTGGCGTAAAGCGTCGTCCCAGATTAGCCTGTGCAGTTCGCACAGGCTAATCAGGGACGACAATTTCCGCCTAAACTGGATTTTTGCTAAGAAGAGACATCATTGAAACGAAAAATTCCATAAAAGCGGAAATTGTCGTTCCTGATTAGCCTGTGCGGACTGCACAGGCTAATCTGGGATGACAATTTACTCACAAGCATTATGCCCAGTTTTCTCAGAACACGACACCAATAATCTTGTACACACTGTCCACCAGGCATTCTTCTGCGTACGTAGTGACTACTTCAAGGCGTTGGTGCGAGACCACTTCAGAGAGGGGTCCATGTCAGAGGAGGAGTTACCGGTGATAGAGATCCATGACGTGTCCACTGCCGTGTTTGTCTGCGTCATGTACTACATATACCAGGACTCATGTGAGGTGGGGCATAGTTGTATCTATTGTAGTTTGAGCCTCTCTGTGGGAAAACATGGATTGATGCATGTGTGTAAAGAGTCTTTCCAGATTGGTCTGTGCAGTTTGCGCAGGCTAATCAGTGACAATACTTTCCGCCTAAACTGGATTTTCGTTTAAAAGACTACCTTTACACAAAATATTCCATGAAAGTGGAAAGTGTCGTCCCTGATTTGCCTGTGCAAACTGCATTGGCTAATCTGAGACGCCACTTTACGTCCATGCATTAGGTCCAGTTTTCCCAGAACCAGTTTCAATGCAATGTAGTACAAAACCATACATACATGAAGCTATCAACCTGTTATCAGAGCTCTCGATATGTATTTCAGGTAAACTGTACATTACTAAAAGTAGATAGGATCATGATGGGGATAATAAACACCCAACAATGTAAGTTGAAAATTTAATAATAGTATCATATTAGTATTTTATTATAAATCGCAATATTTGTGTACACAAAACCGCTCCCTAGGAGCAGATTATGATAATGGCCCCGCTGATCATTCCCACTTGAGCGTTTGACATCATAGAAGGGAAAATATTTCCAAACAGGTTAAATGCAAGACACATTTTTAGGCCATTATTGCATTGCTGGGAAAATAATTAACCCCTTCCTGGCGTGGACATTAACTTACCTCTAAGAATAATCCTCAATTATAAATTAATTTGTTTACAATACAATAACCAATCAAAATTCTGAACATTGTAAAAGCTTTATTGCTAACCACTCAACCTATGAGCTGTTCAATCAAGTAAACAGGCTCGTAATAGCTTCTGCTTGTTTATAACTTAAAGTGACTTATGTAAATAAACACCGAGAAAAACCCCAATCTAAAATTATACCAATGTGACCTGATCAAATATTCTGGTGTTAAGAAGCCGTAACTATTTTTATATTTCACCATCAGTTACAAAAAGAAGCTTTTACGTGTAGTTTTAAACATAAGGCAAATAACACTTATACAAAAATACAATTGCAAAGTGTTAAGATTGTTTTTCCTAGTTGACAGAGGAGAATGTCTATGACGTGATGTGTGCGGCGGACATGTTCCTGCTGCCTGGGTTGAAGAGGTTTTGCGCCAATGGCATGGCCAAGTTCCTGACAGTGAATGATGTGGTCATGGTGCTCAAGACTGCGCGCATGTTCAACCTGCCCAGGCTGGAAGATCAGTGTGCCGAATATATGGCTGAACATCTGGAGCGGGTGATTAGTTAAACCTATTTATTTTAGCACGATTGCATCAAAAGCCTTAAGCTTATTGAAACACACTCAAGTCCGTTTCATGGGTAAAACCAGTACTTTGTGGCTTTGGGGAAGATCTAAAGAATGCTACCAGAGTGTGGATTGAACCCATGACCTCCTGGTGGCTAAGCAGACTCCATATTCACTATGCCAGGTGATTTGTTGTGGGAATGGCCAGTTTGATGCGAGTGCATAAAGTATTGTCCCAGACTCATACATTTTCATTCAGGACACTGCTTTTATGTGGGTTTTTTTCTGTTTTAAAAACTTAAATTAACTGTTGGTAGAAAGTTGTGCTCAGGATTAGCCTGTGCAAACTAAATGTCTGAAATGGTGCCTGGGATAAGCCTGTGTGGACTGCACTCCTCAAATAGGTTGTGTGTGTTCACAAATATAGCATTGAATTTAATTTATACTATTTTAAACATGCAAATAGACTGAAAAGTTAATTATTTACTTTGGAAGGTTTGACGATTTTAATGCACAGTACACAAATATAACTGGTATCAATATTCATATAAATGAGAATATTAATAATATTATGAGTTTCTTGTGAAAATGTGCGTTTCTCTTGAATTCATTCATTGCTACCTGTATGTTTTTTCCAAATCAATTATTTAGTTCTTTAAACATGTACTCCAAAACAGTGTTTTAATTATTGAATTTTACTTTACAGTAGCAATATCATTCACATTCTGGGAAAACTGGGCTTAATGCATGTTCGTTAAGTGTCATCCCAGATTAGCTTGTTCAGTATGTAAAGGCTAATCTGGAATGATGCTTTCCGCTTTTATGATATTTTTTGTTTAAACGAAGTCTTTTTATAGCCAAAATCTAGTTTGGGCGGAAAGGGTCCATCCTGATTCAGAAAGGCTAATCAGGGACAACTCTTTACGCACATGCATTTAGCCTAGTTTTCCCAGAACGAGACTAATATTTCTGCCCTGTAATTCTTGCAGGTTTTGGAGCTAAAAGAGTTTGTAGATCTAGTGAAATCAGACGCAGCAGACGTAAAGGATCGTGCAGACACAGACTCTATTGACATCATCGACAGTGTTCGGTTCCACCTGACCAACTTCATACAAACATACAGTGACATGCGCGAGGCAGAGGAGAGACTCAAGGCAATCGACGAGTTCCTGCTGTCCCTTGGGCTAGAGTGTTAACCCCTCAAACTCAAATATTAAAGGCAGCATTTTCTCTTGGACGTTAAGTGTTAGGGAGCTACATGGTCCCTTGGACTAGAGTGTAAGGGGGTGACACTGTACCTTAGACTCTAGTGTTAGGGGGTGGCTTTGTTGCTGGGTCTCCAGGGTTAGGGGTTGACGCAGTCCCTGGGACTTGAGTTTTTAGGGGCAACATGGTCCCTCTAACACAAGTGTTAAATAAAGGGGAATAAATTGTCACTGGGACTCGTGGGTAAGGGGGCAACATTGTTCTTGGGACTCAAGTGTTAGGGGACACCATGGTCCCTAAGAACACTGTTCAGAAATAACCAATATCATGATTTTGCCATTACCTTTGCTTAAACTTCATTATAAGATCAAGAACATTCTATTCTCACTGGGTACGGTTTCCCAGCTGTTGTGTGTTTTGTAGTGTGTGCAATTTACTTGATATACTGGAAGCGTTATTTTGTGCTTGTAATGTACTTCATATCTGATTTTAATTGCAGTTTGTTGGTATGTCCTGTTAATCCAGCTTTATTGAAATATAGTGTTAAAGTGGGTATGTTGAGCATATATTTGTTAAGTTTTACATTTGATAATATATATAACAAAAAAAAGATAAAAGCATTATTCAAATATGTACAATGTTTTTGTTTTATGCATATGATTACTGTTATTGTCTAAGCCTTGTTTCCCTGTGACAAAGATGCCTGTGACATATATCACAGATAAATGCGTTCAAGTCAATTAGAAGCAGTCCAGTTATAGGACGCTGACTTTATGATCATAGGGTTCCTGGGTTCAAGTCATACTCAGACCCTGGAATTTTCTGGAGCAAGAAATGTGTCCCATGTTTGCGCCTCTCCACCAAGGTGTGTAATTGAGTACCTGTGAGGGAAATAAGCCCATAGTCTGTTGTTGCATACTGCACTGAGTGTTAAAGGGGAGTTTATAACAGATGATCTTTGAGTTAATGTACAATTGGTCGGAAATGGAAACTTAAAATACTTCACATGTTTTATCTATAAGGAAGCTTAACAAAGTTGAAAACTGGACAATTTTTGAGGCGGCATTTTCACTTCAAACTCTTCTGAATCTGTCTTTACAGTTGTCTTATTATATTTTCAGATTAAGAGGAAACTGATTTATAATAATCTGTAGTTAATATGCTATGATCAAACCAAGATGTAACATTTCTAATTGGTTTCTCCATTTACCCGCTTTTACTGTCTTATTCTTAAAGATTTTATAGGGACTTCAGAAGTCTCTCTGATGCCATCTTAACTCTCCAATTTTGTATATGCAGCTGATATCACATCATAGGGCATTATGACCTTATAGACTCGTCAATTTTGTAACTATGTACAAATGTTTCACCCTTTGAGCGCTGGAACCGGATTTTGAAGGCCTTTGCAAACAGTTTGGATCCAGATGAGACGCCACAGAACGTGGCGTCTCATCAGGATCCAAACTGTTTGCTATTTTGATAGTATTCTTTGAAAAAAAAATCGAAGAAAATGCTAATTTTAGAAATTTAGCAGACAACATTTTAGCAGACGACAAATTTCCCAGCATGCAAAGGGTTAATAACTTGCATGTATTAAACTTTAACTGTAAATGGTATTTAAAGGTAGTGTTCATGCATATAGCCTTTAAAAAATTAAAACAATATCTGCTATCTTACAGATTGGGAAAATGACAAAAATGAAATTTATTTTTTCAAATCTATGAAAACAATATACTTCAAAATAGAACAGCACGAAATAACATTGTCAAAGTTGCAAACGCCCTGTTAAATAATTTGAGCCGCATTTTTGAGAAATCTGGCTATGCACCATAAGAGTCGTACAAGTCTGCACAGGCTGATCAGGGACAACACATTCTTCCTTTTCTGGATATCTAAGAAGAGACTTCTATAACGTAAAATTTCATAAAACCAGAGTGTAATCCCTGATGAGCCTGTTGACTGTACGGGCTAATCAGGGACGACACTTTATGCGTAAGCATTAAGCACAGTTTTCTCAGAACGAGGCTCATTTTAAGAAGAATCACAAGAAGCCTTTCCGCTTTTTATAACTCTTACATGGTTATGAAATTACCAAGTGGGAAAAAATAACCCAATACAATTTATTTCCGGTGCCTCTTTCTTACAAAAAAAATAATAAAAAAACATACTGTTGAAAAAGAATGATTGACATAAGCATCAATGTTTCTGCCTTTTACCAAGAGGACCCTGTTTGAGATACTACTTTCAATTATATTCAAATATTTGAAATATATAGTGCAATAGCATTCAGGAAAAATGAATCAATTATATAACATCTAATATAACATTCAATTTTCTACAGGAATCATATTTGGTATTAATGGCACAAAATAACAATTATCTTATCACACACATATCAAAAAGTCCAAGTCTATTTTTAGAAAGGTTTTTTCCCATAAGAGTTGTTCAGTCCGATGTACCGGTAGCGTTGATCTTATCAACATTTTCTTTAAGAACAATACCGCTTACCTGATGTGAATTACGTCAATCTGATAAGAATTACGCAATTCATTTAACGATAAAGATCGGCGTATGGAGACAACTTACAAGTTCTGTGCTTGCCTTGCTAATGTCTCCAAATCAACGTTTATGGGTAATTTGTATTATTGTTATTCTTTAAAACAATGCTATATTGAGTACATTTGATAAGTATCATATTCCCGAGACTGCAAACAAGTTTTTTTGTCTCGATTATAATTTCCTCCCCTCCTTTTTGTGACCAAGAATCTAAAATAGATGCTGTAAAATCATGTATAGGTGTCTGCATGAAATTTTGTTTCTTTTTCCTTCAAAAAATGAATTTTTCATGGTCATGTAAATTCTTGGATGTCTGATTTTTGCCAAATAAAAAAATAACAAACTTATTATTCATTTGGATCTTAAATTTGTGGATATGTCAACCATTGAAATCAACCAAAATTCATGTCCTACAAATAAGAATGATTTTACGGTAATATTGAGGATTAATCTTAACCCTTTGAGCGCTGGAACCGAATTTTAAAGGCCTTTGCAAACAGTTTGGATCCAGATGAGATGCCACAAAACGTGGCGTCTCATCAGGATCCAAACTGTTTGCTAGAATAGATAGTATTCTTTGAAAAAAAATCGAAGAAAATGCTAACTTTAGAAATTCAGCAGACGACATTTTAGCAGACAACAAATTTCCCAGCATGCAAAGGGTTAAAGTTGTTCAAATACTATCCCTGCAGTAATGTTCTGAAATAAAACAATGATAATTGACCATGCATAGAGTATTTATATTATTTTAATTTGCATTTTGAATGTTTGGTATAAATTCATTTTAACAGAATATCATTTACAAAACAAGTTCAATTCATTCAACATATCAATCTTATGGTACAAAAATAATAGTAGTAGTAAACACGTAACAAAAACAACAATACATGCAAATCATAGAAATATACTTAAGTGGAACACAGAAATGGCCGAACGGTGAGATATGTCATGTAAGTGATGTGTTTTACACAAAAAACAGAGACTAGGCATTTCATACATGGGGCATACTTTAAATATAATGGTACTGGACATATCTACAGGGACAATGTTATCATATGCAGCAGCATTTTATGCAAAATAGCTACCCCTTGAAATTGTGTACATGTTGTACACTCTATGATTATTGATTAAAGTTTGACATAAGTCTGACATATGTTTAATTTACCTAAGATGAAAATACCTGAAAAATAGTTTAATAAACATGTTAACAAATGGGTCAAATCTTTGAGAGACCACACATTCTTTAAGCCTATTCCTGGTATGTACATGTTTTTGATACCAATGTGAATATTCTACAAAGGAAATTTACCAATGTACATGCTATTAAAGGATGTGGGTAAATAACAGCTGAAAGGTTTTACTATATTTAACCCATTAATGCCTAGTAGACTCTCCCATCCTTCTAAATTGGATCAATTTATTTCCAAAATTAGGGATGTCTAGTATATTTATTTTTATATTTAGAATATTTCTTACAGAAATTCCTTTAAGCAAACAGCGCAGACCCTGATGAGACTCCGCCTCATGCAGCGTCTCATCTGGGTCTATGCTGTTTGCCAAGGCCTTTTTTCTAGACACTAGGCATAAATGGGTTAAATAACCCACTATATAGTGAAAATTCATCGTAACCAGAGCTAGCCACAGAAGTGATGAATACGCACCAATGGAAAACTGGCCTTAATGCATGTTCGTTAAGTGTTGTCCCAGATAAGCCTATGCAGTCCACACAGGCTAATCTGGGTCAACACTTTATGCAGATGCATTAACCCTTTGAGCGCTGGAACCGAATTTTGAAGGCCTTTGCAAACAGTTTGGATCCAGATGAGACGCCACAGAACGTGGCATCTCATCAGGATCCAAACTGTTTGCTATTCTGATAGTATTCTTTGAAAAAATTTGAAGAAAATGCTAATTTAAGAAATNGGGGGGGGGAGGGAGCATAAAAAATGTACTAGTTATAAAAGTAAAACCTTTTGGAAACCAGATAATAACGGACAGAAATCCTTAATTTTCCACCATAGGGTAAATTGCAGCTTTTTTGGCTCTTACTTCAGATTAAGAATTGCAATAACTTCTATAAGATACATGCCTAGTGATACATTACAAACAAGTCTTTTCAAAGCAGGTCACTTTGATTTGTCTCATGCACAATCAAGTAAGAAATTCTAATTGCAAAATATAAATTTGAATACAAACAAATAATTCATTTGACATTCTTATGCAAAATTGCATATATTTTTTTAAAACAGATTATTTTTTTAAATTTAATAGCAAGCGTTCACGTCACTTTTAGACTTATCATGCCATCAACAATGCTGTTTGATATAATACATAATAGAACAGCACTTGTTACAAACAAATTATTGGCAAATGAGTAACAGATGCATAACAAGATAAAACATTTGCTAGAATTATGAACACTAATACATTTGTTAAAATGATCACATTTGCATTCTTTGCCCTTCAAAATGGTTAAGTAAACAAATGTTCGTTGAAAGATTGTTCAGTCTTCAATAACAAATTTATACACGGTGTATTAGTTACATAGCTGCTGTGCATAATTTAACCCTGCATAACAAATTATTAATGAGCCTGTATTTGGGAAACTGGACTTGATGCATTTGCTTAAAGTATTTCTAAGATTAGCCTGTGTAGTCTAGGTGAAATCCAGTCTAGACAGAAAGAGTCATCCCTGATTAGCTTGTGAAGATTGCACAGGCTAATCTTGAACAATACTTAACTCACATGCATTAAGCCCAGTTTTCATGAAGACTGGCAATACTAATTTACATTCATGCAAGTTTACATTTCAAGATCTATAATGAACATACTTAGCATCAATAAATATATTATTAAGCAAATATGTTTGAAATTTTTTAAAATGTGTAATGGCATGTTAAGACTGCCATGTCAACACAAGTGTCAGCACAGGACTCAAACCTATGCACATAATACTGTGGACACCATTGACTGACTAACATCCGGAGTCAGTTGTTACTCAAATTTTCTTCACTTTCAAAACATACGAGACTAACCATAAGAATGAATGACCCACATCATGCAAAAATGGATCTTATGCCATTTGCAGTCAGCGTAGCTCCAGACCAGCAAGCGCAATCATGCAGTCTGGTCAGGAGCTTCTCTGTCCCCTTTCAAGTAATGCAAGGTTTCATGTTCTCATTGGCAGACAAGGTAAATTCTGACCAGACTGCTTGGATGCGCAGGCTGATATGGAGCTACGCTGGCATAAGGCACATTTTTACAGGACATGGCTTGCTTGGTAAAGCGCCATGAATGACAAACACTTTTAATAAAGCACTTCCGGACAAATAATCACTCCAGAGTCAAAATTCATTTGTCCCTTGTTCACATTAGTTTGTAATTATGTAACAGCACCAAGAAATGGGGCATTATAAGTTTCAAATAAAGGTGTACATGTATTTGAATTATTGTCAAACCAAGATCTCAAAACCTATATATAAATATTTTTATACAAAAGTTTATTATATAATATTATATAAAACCACATAGCATCAAAGCTAAATTCTGCAACATGTTATGTTAATATTGAATAATTGGTCTAATTTAGACACTTACTACTGACATAAACATAACTACACTCAGATACAAACAATTGTACACATTTACAACCAGGAAAAAATCAAATTATTCATAAAAAATCACCGTTTAAATATTATCAAATCATAAATAGATGGAAAACAAGCATAGAAATGAGAGATAAGACAGTCAGAAATTGACATCTGTACAAATGAAAGGGAAAACAACAACAACAACAACATATCACAGTCATAAACTAACATGGTAACAGTAATGATTTTGATTCTAAAGAGAAAATGTGGCATGCAAACTTTTCCCCGAGATTGCAAGTGTTGGCCCACGATATATCCCTGATCATTCTCAGGAATGGAAAACTGACAACATGTGGTGTAAATATGACCATGTTCTGGAAAAACTGAGCTTAATGCATGTACGTTAAGTGTCACACCAGGCTAATCAGGGACAACACTTTCCGCTTATATATATTTTTTCCGTTTAAAGGGAGTTTCTTCTAAACAAACATCCATGTTTATACGGAAATCGTCATCTTAGATTAATCTTTACAGACTGCACAGGCTAATCTGGGACAACACTTAACACACGTCATCAACCCCAGTTTTACCAGAACGTGGCCCTATAGAACCTATAAGACTAAAAATCACAAAGGTGTTTACTGTTATGCGCACTCATCAAATATGGTGGGGAAAATCTTGTGACNAATCCGCCAAAGCACTTCCAAGATATGGCTCTGGACACAAAAGTGCCGGACGGACAGCTGGACGGACAGCCGGACGGACAACGCCAAAACAATATCCCTACGCCTCTGGCAGGCGGGGGATAAAAAGTCGGTGGGAAGTCATTTAAAACCAAAGCTGGGTGAAATACATTCCTAGCCCCAATGTTTAATTAAATTTATGACAATTTAGAATGTCAGTGGCAAGTCAGGTTGCTCAACGGGCACCTACAGTAGATTGTACAATTGATTATTTATCCTTTCCCTAACAAGATCTGTCTCAAGACAGTGCACTCAACCATTCTTCCACTCTGGTATAATGCACATTCTCTCTCAGTCACCTAATATAATGACCACAAATAAAAATTTGAATATCTAAAGAAGTTACGGTAGTTTATGTAAAGTGAAAGATGAAGATTAATAAATTTAAGCAAGAAATGTGACCATGCCAAGAAATTAGATTTTCACATTTTTACCAATCAATTTAGCTGAATTTTGGCTAATTTGTGTACCATTTTATACCCCCTCCCCCGACTTAAGAGTGGGTAGACATATGAATTGAGACTTGTTTAAGTAATTCTGCTAAATTGCAAGTCAAAGTCTCGGAACTTGGTCAGTGACCTCATGCAATGGCGCGTATATATGTGTTTAGTTTAAATTGAAAACTGAGGTATACAGTTATACAGAGATGTTGCGCGTTTACCTAAACCAGACAGATGCAGTCATTTGGGCGAGTAGCATAGCTCAAAATATTTGGTGAATAATCAGGCTAAAAAAATACTTTAGCTGATGGTCAATACTATTAATTAGTAAGTAACGCATGCACAGTTATTTAAAAATAATAAAAAAATGCAACATTATCAAATTTAAGGTCAATCAGTTGCTTGTTCTAAAGAAACTATCTCATTATATGGTATCATTAATTGAAGAGAGCAAAATTGTTACAAAAATGAGAATAGTGAAACTTAATTGGACGGGGGGGTCACTAAGTTTATGTTTATAATTAAGTTAAAATATAAATTGCATTCGTATGTAGAAATGTGACACAGACACTGATGGCCCCACAACACATGTTTGGACACAGACACATCCACTATATACATGTACTAAGTACTCTACAGTAGGCAAAACTGGTCACGGTCACTATTCTTTATTAAGATTCAACCAGTGGTTAAACAGAAGTGAAAAACACAACATTTTGGGACTAAATATTCTTAAGTGGAAAAACAGACAAAGGGCCATAATACTGCCAAAACTTGTATAATCTAAAATTCTTTTCTTTTCGATTATCTACACATTAAGGTCATTCTACACATGTACTGTGAAACTTAAAGCTTGATCCACCCGATAGCTTAAGAGTTTGAAATACAAACTTCTGGACGTATGCACAGACAGACAAGTGCAATTCTGAATGCATCCCACTCGGTGAATGCATAAAAAAAAACTTAAAAAAAAAAAGTTTTTTCACCAGTGTCATGCATGAAGACGCAATGTGTAAGAAATGAATGTGTATGTAACATATTATACCACTAATCATAATTAATATTTAATGTACATGCACAAACTATGATGATGCCATTGCATGAGCTAAACCAGACATTCTCAGACTGAAAGTCTTTTAATCACTGACATCACTATGGTTTGTGCATGTGTATTGCTACGAAATGATTGAATTTGACGGAGAACTATTAGCCTGTAGATCAGACTTCTGTAGCTGTAGGGACCGTTTCTGTGGATCATCACTCGTGATGTACAACGTTCTCTGCTGGGTCTGCATATCACCCACACCAAGACTGCCGTGTGTCATGAAGGGAATATTAATCGACACCGGCGTCAGTCCCATCTTATTCACACTGAGAGCACCAGGCTTCTGTACGAAGTTATTCTTAATATGGATCTGGCCAGGCAGCACATTGTTTGGGTTGGCACTGATTTGAGACTGGATGCTGGCCATGTTGTTGGTCGTGTGGAACGTGAGATTGTGGGCGTGTAGTTGGGTACTGGGGAGGATGTTGGCAGAGTGGGAGGTCCGGGCCTGCTGTAGCACATGCTGACCCAGGGCCTTCGACTGGAACACGGGCTGAGACAGGCCTACAACACAGTTGTTAGGTTTCTTTATTTGAGTTTGCTAAGGGATAACAGGGTTTAATACATGTGCATAAAGTGTGGTCCAACATTAGCATGTGCAGTCCATACAGACTTTTGTTAACAGGAAGTCTCTTCTAAACGAAAATCCAGTTTAGGGGAGTTGTCCCTGATTAGCGCAGGCTAATCTGAGACGACACTTTACGCACATGCTTTAAGCAGTTTTCCCAGAATGAAGTCCATTTAGATTTTGTGCCCTTTTAAACAAGTATTGCAGTCATATCACCCACATTACTTTTCCTGGGTTATCTGATTGACCAGTACTGAGTGCACATAACGTTTAAGGCGTTTTCACGTTAGATGTAAATAAAATTAATACTTCAATCAATTTACTTATCAAACATTCAAAAATTATAGGAGCAAACATATTTATAAGAGAAAAAGCAAATGTTAAAATCATTTTTACATGACAATATTGGACCCAGAAATCACCAAATGTTCGCTACATACAGATTTTGAGTAACTAGGACCAGATTTGTTTTAAATCATTTACTTTTCTAGACAATTGATTTAGAATATTGTTTGCAGGCCATAATATACAATGATGTGACAAGTGAGATACAACTATAAAACCTTAACAACAATTCAAACAGAAAGTGTGAAGGGTTAGTCCAGTTCTCAACTCCAGTTCTGCATGTTGCCCCTAGTTACCTTGATGTGATGCGGACTGGTTGGAGATGACCCCGTTCTGCAGTGTGGGTGCCGGTACCAGGCTCACTGTGCTACCCTGCTGCAACACAGCACACAACACAACTGATACACGCTGTCATATCTATAAGTCACATGTGACTTAGTATTCAGTTTGAGCAATCACAGTATATGTTTACAAATGAGCCGCATTCTGGGAAAACTGGGCTTAATAAATGTGCGTAGTGTCGTCCCAGATAAGTCTGTGACGACACTTACCACTTTTATAGTATTTTTCATTCAAAAGGAGTCTCTTCAAAACACAAATGCAGTTTAGGCCACAAAGTGTCATCCCTGATTAGCTTGATCAGACTGCACAGGGTAATCTTGGACGGCACTTTACGCACATGCATAAAGCCCAGTTTTCCCAGAACGAGTCTAAAATTATTTTAAATTTGTCAGCAAATATCTGAAGTCTTGACAGAAGCACATACATGGCATGTTAATAAAACAAAGGTATCATTCACACACTCTTCAGTAGAAACTTAAATTCACATTTAAATTCATAAATCTCCTTCAACTCATATATTTGCCTATGTAAACTGAAACAGCTGCTTAGTACTCAAGGTTATTTGTTTGAACTATGTAGAACTTGTCGCAGGAGATAGGAATATCCCCTCTACAGCATTAAGTAACATTTAGCAAGTTGTCATTTTCCGATGAAAAACTGGACCCTTGAGAGAGGCCAGTTTTGACCACTGGGCCGTCTTTTAACCCTTTGAGCGCTGGAACCGGATTTTGAAGGCCTTTGCAAACAGTTTGGATCCAGATGAGACGCCACAGAACGTGGCGTCTCATCAGGATCCAAACTGTTTGCTATTCTGATAGTATTCTTTGAAAAAAAATCGAAGAAAATGCTAATTTTAGAAATTTAGCAGACAACATTTTTGCAGACGACAAATTTCCCAGCATGCAAAGGGT
>VMBQ01002009.1:8272-21977 GCA_007657795.1 Dreissena rostriformis | reverse complement strand
AGTCCGGACACAGTGGCGCCGTTGAAAATGCACTAATTGACCCTATGACCTAGTTTTTGACCCGGCATGACCCATATTCGAACTTGGCCTATATATCAACTAGATGCAACTGCTGACCAAGTTTGGTGAAGATCGGATGAATACAAATTGAAATAGAGTCCGGACAAAGTGGCCCCTTTGAAAATGCACTTATTGACCCTATGACCTAGTTTTTGACCCGGCATGACCCATATTCGAACTTGGCCTAGATATCAACTAGATGCAACTGCTGACCAAGTTTGGTGAAGATCGGATGAATACAATTTGAAATAGAGTCCGGACAAAGTGGCCCCTTTGAAAATGCACTTATTGACCCTATGACCTAGTTTTTGACCCGGCATGACCCATATTCGAACTTGGCCTAGATATCAACTAGATGCAACTGCTGACCAAGTTTGGTGAAGATCGGATGAATACAATTTGAATTAGAGTCCGGACAAAGTGATTCCGCCCGCCCGCCCGCCGCCCGCCCGCCAAGGGGTTTCACATAATACGTCCCGTATTTTATACGGGCGTATAAAAATCATTTGATATAATGATCAAGTCACTGTTTTTATGTAAACTTGCTTTTATAGTGCATTTTTTTCATGCTTCATGCTATTCTGCAACTGTTGTTGAAATCATATATTTTGGTAGTGTCTGTAACCAAACTTATTAGCTTGCATTTCTACCTTTTATGAAAATTTATGCTTTTTCAAACCATTCTTTTCCATTTATTTCGTTTGAATATACTTCCTGGTTTCAGATAAATGCCTAATAAGCCATCTTGTGGGTCTATTATAAAGTAAAAAAAAAATTTCTTGCTTGGTTCTCTTTTGGTCTGATACCTGATTCATTAATGCTTTGATTTTGTCTTTAAGATAGTAATCACTTTTGGTTTTTTGCTTTATTTCAACAGTTTATAGCCTGCAGTTGATGTTACAGTGAAAATAAGTAAAGTTTCGAAGTTCTGTTATGTTTTTCTTGCATGTTACATGACTAGTGTAGTGTCTGTAACTTGTATTATACCATAGGATGAAAATGTTAGATAAAAAACTAATGCATGCATAATCAAATAAAATTCAACTTGATTCGAGTAGGGGATACCCTGAGCTTTGAAAATAACTCCAAGGAAATGCTGTATCTACAATTTCACATTTTTGAGTAAGTGAGACTACTTTCAGCACCAATACCGTGTTTTAGTCGTGAGTTAAATCGATGCATATGCCCCAAGTGGAAGCTTTGTCAGTACTGATTCATTTTCAAATGTTAATAAGTCTAAAAGTAGGTCAATGTCAAGGTCAAGATAAGGTCAGGTGATATGGGTGTGTGCAGAGTGTTCATAGATCCATCCAAGCATCAAATTGATGTTAGATAGAACTTGCAACTTTGGGTTGCCCAAGAATTTGGACGTTCTGAATAAGTCAAAGTCAAAAAGTAGGTCAAGGTCAGAATGAGATCAGGTGATGTTGATGTGTTGATAGCGTTCAAAGACACTATCCATGCAAGTATCAAAGCTTTGTAGGAAGCATTTTTGATGTAATTCGAAACGTGTCATTTTGGGTTTAACGTGAAAGCAGGAACAAACATATGGACATGCCTAATCGCCATATGCCTCCCGGCTGGGGGCATAACATTTGTAATATTAAACGCAGTACAATAAAAGTCACACATGCTAAACTTCATGTCATAAGGAACAATGCCTGCAAGTTTGAATGCTATATGTTGAAAAGAGTAGGAGTTGGCCAGAGGACAAATTTGTGTCTATGGACATACACGGACAGACATCCATGATGATTCCAGTTTTCCCCCTTAACTTACTAACGGGGGGAGGGTATAACAAACAGAAATGTTGAAGCAAAATATTCCTAAGAAGCAATATAAATATATTGGAAGTGTTGACGTACATGCATGTGACGCACCTGTGCGGAGTGCGCTGACTGCAGGCCCGCCATAGAGAACACAGAGCCCCCTACACTGACCATGGTGTGACCCCCAGCCGAGGTCAGACTAACCGGCTGCAGCATCCCGCCCTGCAAACTGCCGTCAAGTATCACAGCATTGGGTGGCAGCCCCGTGATCAGGCCCCCTTTCCCAACCTGAAGGGTACGGATATCCAGGCTGTTGAGGAACTTTGGCTGCTGTCCAAGTGTCTTACTGTTTATCACATTCACTTGGTGAATTGTTTTGTTAGTGCCATCATCATTGGACACAGTTTGCATTTGGTTTGCACTAGCATTCTGTAAATCAGCCGACGTGATTTGAGAATTGGTAATATTTACAATTTGCCCATTGAGTATGGCGTCTTGAGGTATACCGGTCACATAGAAGCCCATGTCTTTGATTACACTGTTTTTATGTTTCAGGTTGCCTGTGGTTACCAGGCTGGCTCCCAGCTGGCTGAGAGCTGCCCCGCTGATGCTCATACTGGGGATGGCAATGGCAAACTGGGGCTGGTTCCCGCTGGAGGTGTGCGAGAGGGCCCCGACGTTGCCTATGAGATTGTGGGTCGCCGTGACTAGAGTTTGGCCCAGGTTGGACTGAACATTCAGGGTCCCAGATCCACTGCCACTTCCTTTACGCTTCTTGGCCGCCGACGGGCCTTGCAACATGGCTGTGGGGGTCAAACTAGCACCGATGAGTGTCTTTGATTGAGCTATGGTGTCTTTTAACTTTGGTTTTGTCCCTGAGACCACAGTTGGTCCACTGATGATGCCCGTCTTTGCCTTCTGCTTGACGACCTTGTTGGGCGTGATGGATGTGAGCATACCCGGGGCCTGAACTAGCTGCTGGCCCAACAGGCTGCCACTCGAGTCCAGCTGAACAAACTCATATGGGTCTGTATGGCTCGAGTCAACATCACGAGATTCTAAACACACCTTCCTGCAAACACAATGATCCTCTGGAAAAACTGCTTAATGCTTGTGCGTAAAGTGTCGTCCCAGATTAGCCTGTGCAGTCCACGCACGCAAATGAGGGACCACACTTTCTGCTTAAAATGGATAAAAGCGGAAAGTGTCATTCCTGATTAGCCTGTGCGGACTGCACAGGCTAATCTGGGATGACACTTTATGCACAAGCATGATTCCGAATTTTCCCAGAACGATGCTCTTATGTACACTACAATCTATAGAGCTGTTAAAACTGCAACAAATGGCTACATGAACGAAGAGTTTTTAAGAACTACAGTTTATAGTTGGTTATTTATTCGTTTAAAAATGGAATCATTTTATCGATTGAAGCTTACCGCACTTAGTATAACTTCAAGATCTGAAGTCATTTAACTCATACAAAACACGCAATAACAAAAGTGAATGCAAAAATAGGAAACAATCAATGTTTAAAATGTATTTTAATAGAGTTCAACGAATGTTATATCAATGTTATTGAACTATATGAGTTGTGTTCTGAGAAAACTGGGCATAATGCATATGCGTAAAGCAGGTTTTTTTTGGGGTTGTGGGTAAGTCGCCTTTTGTCCTTATGTGGGGGAAATTTTACGTGGGATTTTCCACTTTGTGGGAAAAAATGTGCGCATGGGAATTTTCGCGGCGTTTCCCTTTTTGGGGGATTTGTTTACTTACTATCTCATTATTACAATACATTTTGTACATGTTTGCACTATATTCATTGGTTTTTTCATAATTTATTACGTTTGACAAGATTAAATTGAAATNTTTTGGGGGGGGGGGGATTTTTTGGTCCTGAAAGGGGAAAAAAAACAGCCTAGTTTGGTTGGGGAAGACGCCGATATTCGGCGTCTGTTATATAAGGTAAAAAAACCCTGTAAAGTGTCGTCCCAGATTAGCCTGTCAGTTCACACAGGCTAATCAGGGACGACACTTTCCGCCTAAATTCCATAAAAGCGGAAATTGTCGTCTCTGATTAACCTGTGCAGACTCTTCAGGCTAATCTGGGATGACAATTTACGCACAAGCATTATGCCCAGTTTTTTCAGAACACGACACATATGAGCCTCATCCCAGACTAGCCTGTGCAGTCCCCACAGGCTAATCAGGATCAACAATTTTTGCTTTTATTAAAAAAAATTGTTTAAAGGAAGTCTCTTTCTAGCGAAAACTCAGTTTAGGCGGAAAGTGCCATGCCTGATGACACTGAACGCACATGCAGTGTGCCCCGTTTTCCCAGAGTGCAGCTCACATCAATTAATGCTTCAAATTATAAAATTTAGAGGGGGAAAGTCATACTTGGCTGGGGAAGGGTTGGTATGTTTCTCCAACATTTCGAGGAATATTGCACGAACGTAGTCTGTGCGCCGTCCGAACGCATGGCAACCAAAGCGACTGCCATAATTGTTGTGGTATCGAGCACCGAAGGAACATGCCTGCAAAGGAGCCCATTGAATGCAGACACAAAGTCACACATACCAAAATAAAAATAAACATTCCTTAAGAGAATAAGTAAAATGATTAACCGAAAATTTCACAAATATAATTATACCACACTTATTTAATTAAAAGTACTATTAACTGGTTCGAATGCAATCCCATAGAAGAAGAAAACAACACATTAATACATTTTATACATGAAAGAAAAAAAGTATTGATAGAAACAATGAATCAAATTTTGTTTAAGATCTTGTGTGTCAATAAAAAAAAAGATGCCTCCTTTTAATTTCACANGAAGGTCACAGTGACCTTCACCTTCAAATGAATGACCTTGAAATGACCAGTGGTCATCTGTTAATCCTGGCCAACCTTCATGTCAAGTTTGAAGACTCTAGGTCCAAGCATACCAAAGTTATACCATGAAATAAGAACTTTAACATTTTCGAGCACGCCGCCACCCCGCCCCCCCGCCCGCCCGACAACATCAATCTATAAGCCGAGATTTTTTCGAAAAAAATCCGGCTAATAAAAATAAACATTCCTTAAGAGAATAAGTAAAATGATTAACCGAAAATTTCACAAATATAATTATACCACTCTTATTTAATTAAAAGTACTATTAACTGGTTCGAATGCAATCCCATAGAAGAAGAAAACAACACATTTATACATTTTATACATGAAAGAAAATACACCTAAAGTATTGATAGAAACAATGAATCAAATTTTGTTTAAGATCTTGTGCGTCAATAAAAAAAAAGATGCCTCCTTTTAATTTCACACATGAAAGTACTATGAGACTGACATGTAAAATACATTTAGCTAAACATATCAATCAGCTGGCCGCAATAACCAACTTTTACTATATCTTTATAAGAAATTTATATGGAAGTTATATGCAAAGACTGTAAGAATCCTCTTTGACATTAAGCTTTAAGTAGGCGAAAGGGTTTTTTCATGTCACACATTGTTTTAAAATGAAAATTATTTGTACTAATTTATTTGACAATACAATCATGCATGATGAAAATATGGGTCGCACATTAATTTCTACTTTTATTTTTTTCCAATTTAACTTGAAGTTCCACTGTTCTCTTGACCTTTGCGGCCAGCAACATAGTTTTGCACACAGCAAATTGTCTAGATATGATGATCATTTGTGCTATTTGATGTTTCAATCATTTCATGCATAACACAATCATGCAATAAGAATTATGGCAACCCCATGAAACCAAGCTTTCAACGTTCTTCTAATTAATTTACTTAAATTAAAAAAAAAATGCAATCACAATTAAGGTCTGCATGTAAACTAACTACACACACTATTTCTATTCAAGACCTCCCTCCAAACTCAAATTGTTGAGTGGAAACAGTATTTCTATTTTTTGTAACAGTGACCTTAAACTTGTTGCAACTGACACCAAGTGCAATCTCAAGCTATGTCCATATGTAAACTACCAACGCACACAATTTCAGCCCAAAACCTCCACCGAAACTCTAGATACTGAGTGGAAACCATTGTTCTAAAACCGTTTGTATTTTAAGAAGCGACCTTGACCTAACTGGCCCCAAATCCAATCCCAAGCCTGATAGGCATGAAAGCTTGCTAAACACAAAACCTCAGTACAAAACCTCAGCACAAAACCTCAGTACAAAACCTCAGTACAAAACCTCCATCCAAACTTTAGTTATTGAGCATAACTGTTTTCCTTTTTTTATAACAGTGACCTTGACTTTGACACGCGCTAGCTATATCTTAAGTTCAATCAATGAAAACTATAGTAATCAATCAAAAACCACCTGTTTGGACCATACCCCAATCTAATAACCACGAAGATGAAAAAATGGTTAAAAATTGCTTCACAAATCCTGATGCTGTGAATGTATTGTCGTACAGCGATGGGTCGAGGGTGGTAGGGCGTGTAGTTACTGTCCTCCTCCTCATCCCCTCCTGACTTCTCCCCAGCCCGGCTCCCAGGGGACAGCAGCTCGTCCTGGGAGCACGGGGAACCAATACTGCCCAAACTGCTCCTGCAATACATCATAATTTATGCACTACTTTAATGCACTTGTAGAATAATTGAGCAGCGTATTGGGAAAACTGGGCTTAATGCATGGGCATTAAGTTCCACCTTTGGTAAACATGTGCAGTCCGCACAGACCGCAAAGGATAATCTAGGACCACACTTTACTCACATGCATTTAGCCCTGTTTTCACAGACCGAGGCACATTTGTTATCGTCATTTAGTCCTGCATTTGATGCAAGAGACCAACACTGATTAATAAACATAAAGCTTGGGTAATTGCTTTGGACTGGTTACTGAAAGAAGTGTTTACTTGATATTAAAATCAAAACTTCACTTATCACAATGCCTTTGCATTGCTGTATGCCAACTGACCTATGTGAGGAGATACTGGCGGGGCGCTGTACAGAGGCCGGCCTGGGACCCGAAACCAG
The DNA here is from genome assembly GCA_007657795.1 of Dreissena rostriformis. NCBI lineage: Eukaryota > Metazoa > Mollusca > Bivalvia > Myida > Dreissenidae > Dreissena > Dreissena rostriformis. The sequence goes on along the minus strand of VMBQ01002009.1, from coordinate 15,151 downwards.
CGGGGCCAACAGGGGCTTCCCATCCCTGGACACTTGCCCTATACTCGTGGCACTGAGGGTCTTCACAGGGGTGATGGTGGTGGTGCCAGGGGTGCCTTGTATGGGCCGGTGGGGGGTCACAAGGGTGGTGGCCAGGCTGCCCTTGCCGGCCTGCTGGGTGGCTTTGTGCGCCGCCGTGGCCTCCTTGATCTCGTTTTTGGCCTTGATGTACGCCTCCTTGGCGTCACGATGCTCCTGGAGAAGCTCGTCAAACGGGAGGCGCCGACCGGTCACCGCGCGGCGCAGAGAAAGGGCATGCGACTGNCCCCCCCCCCCAAAAAAAAAACCAAACAAGGCAGTGGTATTTGAAATATTGAAAAAGGAGTAAAAAGAATCAGCCCATAAGAAGATATAAGCATTAGATTCATGTTGTTAACATGACAAGCCAATTGTCAATAGAATGGTGTACATTTGTATCAACCTACGTCAAACTCCAATCATTAATGAATAGTCCAGACAAGTTGTATAACGCAATATTGGACCTACATGTACATGCAGACCTCTGACTTGAGCTTGTGACAAACGTCTTGTGTGTGCCTAGTCTACGTTGTAAGTAATTGTGGCACGTTATTTTAAAATCCCCTGAGTATTGATTAATGAACAGTACAACCAAGCTTTATTATGCCTGTATGTGACCTCTAAGTGTGACCTTTATAACCAAGCTTTATTATGCCTGTATGTGACCTCTAAGTGTGACCTTTATGTTGGGGCTCAGGAAACTGGTCATGTGTGTCACATGTTGTTTCCACATTGTGAACATTTGTTGCAAGTTACTTCAAATATTCAATATGAATGATGAATTTACAATATTGAAAAACTATACTATGCTCATATCTGACCCACAAATTAAAAAACTAGACTGCATATTGCAAATTAACAATACAGACGAGCCTCCCTCTGGCAAAACCGGACTTAATGCATGTGCATAAAGTGTCCCCCCAGATTAGCCTATGCTGTCACAGGCTAATCAGGGATGACACTTTCCGCCTAGACTGGATTTTCGCAAAGAATACACTACCTTTAAACAAACAAGATGTGTTTGTGAAACACTATGTCCCCCATATATTTGACCTTTGACCTTGAAGGATGACCTTGAACTTTCACCACTCAAAATGTGCAGCTCCATGAGATACACATGCATGCCAAATATCAAGTTGCTATCTTCAATATTGCACAAGTTATAGCCGATGTTAAAGTTTGACGCAAACAAACCATCAAACCAACCAACAGACAGGGCAAAAATAATTTATCCCCCAGTATAGACTGGGGGAAATAAAAATCCTGAGGAAAGTAGCAGTCGACACAGGCTAATCAGGGATGACACTTTACGCACATGCATCAAGCCCTGAGCACGACTCAAAAAATAAATAAATAATAACTGAGCCTCATCTGGCAATAAACTGCAATCACCCCAAACTCTAAATTTATCTGTGAGATTTTCAAACTTCCATCACATGCTCAAACAAGTGAACCATATGTGTCGCGTTCTGAGAAAAATTCTGAGAAAGTGTTGTCCCGGTGCTGGCCGCACAGGCTAATCCAGAACGACACTTTCCGCCTTAACTGGATTTTCGCCAAGAAGAGACATCATTTAAACAAAAAATTCCTATCAAAGCGGAAATTGTCGTCCCTGATAATCCTGTGCGGACTGCACAGGCTAATCTGGAATGACAATTTACGCACAAGCATTATGCCCAGTTTTCTCAGAACACGACACATATTTTCACAAGATAGGCCTCTTTAAAGGTCTAGGTTACATTGATCTGTGATGGAATATGTGGTAAAAATGTTAATTATATGCGTACAAATATTGTCACCAAGTTTTAAGGTGATAAGATTCAAACTTTTTGCATAAGAGTGCGGACAATGATAATTTGGCAAATTGTGGATAATTCAAGAACCATAATTCAATGTGCTTTAGGAGATCTGGCTGGTTATCAAGTTTGATGCAAATTGAATGCCCACAAATATTGTCACCAAGTAAGATGATAATATTAAAACTTTTTGAGGTAGATGGCGGATGGGGCTAAGTTGATCTGGCTGCATATCAAACTTGGTCAAGATATTGTGCCCACAAACATTATTACCAAATAACAAAATGATCCACTTTAAAATTGTGTGTTACACAGCAGAAAGATTAATTTTACAAAAAAATATATAATTCAAGGGCTTCAACTCAAAAAAGCTTCGGGTCATCTGACTGGTAATAGAACTTGGCTGAAAACATGGCCACAAACATTGTTATGTAAACTATTTGAGTTCAAAGGCGGACATCAATGATTCCCCTGGACGTCACCAACCCGCTGCAGGCATTTCCATAATGTCTAAATGTTTAAATGCGTATATAAAAAGTGCTTTTTACAAAGAAAAAAAAACTTGACAAACTATTCATAACAACAATAAAGCAACAAAAATCATATGTATTTACTGGAAGTGATTGCGATCAGTCTTGCGATTTTTGTATAAATAACCATGTTGTCTTAAATATATAGCATGCAATGAGACTCCATAAATTGTTGGTTTTCACTGACATATCCACAAGTAAGGTATATTTGAAATGTTTATAAGTCTACATTTACATTTAATGTACACACATTTGCTATACATAAGGTCATAAAACATGACAATACCAGTTCGATATTGACTATTTAAAAATAATTTTGCCCTTTAAATTAATACCAACAAACTTCATGATTGAAAACTGTTGCATTTTTATCAAATTTAAAGTTGATGATCCAGAAGCAAAAAAATATGTTGAAAACCTGAAACAATTGAACCACGCTCTTGGAAATGGGGCTTTATGCATGTGCATCAAGAATCTTCCCAGACAAGCCTGTGCAGTCCCCACAGGCTAATCAGCAACAACACTTTCCGCCTAAGCTGTATTTTCTCTAAGGAGAGGCTTCCTTTATTCCATTATCGCTGAAAGTGAAGTCCCTGATTAGTCTTGCAGACTGCACAAGCTAATCTGGGACAACAATTTACGCACATACATTAAGCAGCATTATATATATACTACTAGTTGTGATAAACATAACTGTCTTCGTCCTACGTCCGGCGACAGTTATGAAACGAAAAGGTCTTTTCAATGGAGCAAGTGCCGGAGTGAATCACACCGGCATGATTTTAAGACTTATCTTACAGTGTAGAGCATTAAACTTGAACTATTTGAGGACAAAAAAGAATTTCCAGTTCATACGAGTAAAAATTTCTAATGAAACATACCAATTAAAGCGTTATTTCCACTTTTTCCAAAACCAAAAAAAGGATCAGAGTAATTTCGCCTAGATTGTCCGCCATCTTCAACAAAACGTGGGAATTTCCGGTTTGACCTTATTTGCATAAGTTTTTGGCAGCCAATCAGAAAATAGGCCAGAAACCCATATATGGAAATCGTAGTATTTTTCAATAAAGCCAACATGGCGGCCTACGTAAATGCGTAGTAGGATTACCTTATATGGCATAGCTCCTCCTACATTTCTTTTTCAAATCTCGCGAGATCACGCGGTAACTGTCATGGCCGAAATTTGACCGAGTTTTTATTGGGAAATCTAATTTTCGATAAAAGTATGTTTTATCTCGTTAACTGTTTATTTTTTTCGTCTGGGAATGAATACAAATTGTTTTCTTGGGTGACCCTTACTCTAATTGCCGGAGAAAATGTTATTTTATAGATTTTGATTTTGCTCCATTGCTTGTATCCTCTCGACTTGTAACTCGAAACGTAGTGTTAACGGAGTCCAGAGTTACATTATTGCAACTATAATACTACCAGAACGAGGCTCGTTTAGTATTTTTTAACGCCTACTTATAGGATGAAATCAGAATTGCATGCAGATTCACAAATCTTTCAAATTTTCAACGGAAATTTCAACTGAAAAAGTTCAAACAAAATACTTTTTTCAAATAATCCATCAATTTCATGCTCTGAAAATAAAGCAAACAATGTATACATAAATTGTACAAACCTCCACACCATCTACAACTTATTTTTCAAATGAAATCAAAATAATCATAACTAAACGGTGTGTATTACCAGACATATATTTACATTTTATAAACATTAGGACTGATTACAGTAACAATATCTTTTTTAATTATTGACAAATGTTTTGAAACTTTTTGCATGAAATACATGAATTACTGACAAAACAACACAAGACATTAGGCTGCACTACCGACGATACCTTGCATGTAAGAGATCTGGCACAGGGTTTGCCAGTTTCTGCCATCATGACACCACAGTGCTTATTGGGGTCGTATTCACGATCTGAAACATGAGGGAAGACATTCAATGGAACATAGCTTTGTACAGTTTTCTTTTGTTTTCTGTAGCAAAACAAAAGAAGAATTTCCAAATACAATCTTGTTCTCTCACCTGATAAACTGCACAAAAAGAACTAATGAAAATTTGGAAGTTTAAGGCCAAGATTATGATGTACTTTCTGAACCAATAGGATGAAAAAAGGTATTTGGATTAGACATTTTATATATATACAAAAGCATTAAAACAAGAGCTGTCTTAAGACACTCTGATATATACATTTTATGTCAGTCTTCTGATATAAAGACCACAAAGACATATTTCAAGTTGAATATATGTAGTAGTTATATAGTATATGTACACTTAAAGATCACAATTTAAAAATTTAAACAAGTAATGTGAACATGCCAAGAAATTAAATGTTCAACAATTTACCAAGTAATTTAGTTCAATTTAATTTAGTTTGAAAACAAGGTTTGCATGTACATGTACCGGTAAGCTATGTTAACACAAAATTACAGCACAATACCTCAATCAAACTAAAGTTATTGAGCAGAAACTGTTTTTATATTTTAAGTTACAATGACGTTTAAAAGTACAAAGAGAGGCATCATTATGCTAAATTAAGGTCAGAGTTATGGAACTCGGTCAGTGACCAAACAAAATGACCCTGAACACATGTGCAGTCTGCACAGGCTTAATAGGGACTTCACACTGCTTTTATGGAATTTTCCTTTAAAAGGTCACTTCAAATCAAAATCCAGTGTAGGTGCAAAGTGTTGTCCCTGATTAGCATGTTCAGACTGCACAGGCTTATCTGAGGCGAACTTTTTTCATTCATTAAGCCTGGTTTACCCCGAGTGAGAATCATGCGTTTCCCATGTACATACCTTTCAGTGGAATAATCTTGTCCGGCCTATTGAGCATCTGGAATTTCTTGATTGCATCAGAGTTCCCGGCTCCACCCTCAGACACGCCCACAATGGCCCCAACGCTGCTGGACTTGAACACTGAACTGCCTGGACTAAGTTTGGACCCTGATTTTACCATGTTTACACTGCTATGAGATTTTATTAAAGTGCTGATTTTCGATGGTGACTTAAATGAGCTACACCCCAGTTTATTATTATTGAGGCTGTTGAACTGTATTTGAGGACTAGATAAAAGCGGACTGAGGCTTTTGAAGCCGCCAGTGTTTCCAGAGTTTACAGCAGACTTTACTATATCACTTATACTTTCCATGTTACTACTGTCACAGATAATACTGCTTTTAGTCGTATCACTTGTAGAACTAATGGATTTAAAGCTGGTATTGTTTGCTACACTTGTAGATGCTGAATGACCATCTGTCGCCAGTGCCGTACTGGGCAAGTTGACACAGAATGAGCCAAGCCCACCTATATTGCTCAGTTTAAAAGTGGACGTAGTGGTATTCATCACACTGGTTACTACAGTTGTAGAGGCAGTCATGTTGGCCATTGTCACAGTGTTTGTGGTGATTGTTGTTGAAGATGTTGCCAAGGCAACCATGCCCCCGGGGTCAGGGTCAAGGTCAGGGCCTGGGGAGGTCACCTCCAGTATGGAGCTCACAGCCGTGTCTATCTCCGACGCCTGCGCCACGTCCAGCTCATCCATGTACGGGTCATGAGCCGGTGTCAGTTCTGGGATTGGGGACTGGGGCTCTAACTTAATAATATCACACTCCTTACTATCAGTGATCACTGGCATAGAGGTGGGAGGGGACTGGGAGTCACGTATTGAGCCATTTGTCAATGAGGTTCGAGCACTGCCATTAGTTTCTCGATGTGTTTTCACCGCCAAGGAATCTCTCATCCGCTCCACTTTCACAACAGGTGTAATTGAATTGTCCTTATAAATATTATAACTGTCCTTCACTTTTATATCAGTGGCATTTACAGCCCCCACCCTCGTGGCAGTTTCAAACGAATGTGGGGGCTCTTTAACACTAGCTTTTGTCGGAATAGTTTGCTTCACAGGTTTAACGTACGAGGCACTGTCAGTTCCTGAGCTTAACAGATCTTTGCTGTGAATTTTGAGTGGCACAGTTGAATGTGAAGGTCTGTGAGATTTTGTTGGTGAACTGTTGGGAGGTTTAGATCGAGAAGATTTTGAATGGGACTTTGTTGGTGAAAGTGTTTTTGTGTGTGATTTGGAGGAGACAGAATGATGAGCGGACGATTGATGAAGATTCGATGATGAATGTGTCGTATAACTGCCTTTTCCTCCATGGCGGATATCTGTGGAAAGAAAAATAAATTAATTGTGGCATTTAAGCCTTGAGAACATGTTCAGCCATATATATCTGGGTATGACTTACTTTCTAACACAATCTATTTATGAAAACTTTGTTTAAAGATACCAGGCCTGGCCATTTTTGGAAAAATTGCAATTTCAGGATTCAGAATTTTTTCCAGAAAAAAGTCCACTGATTTGGGAAGAACTTATTTAATATAACTCTTAATAATAATTCAAATTAGATGAACGAAGTCAAATGAATTGTATTTTTATACTTTTTGAGATGAAAAAAAAAAAAAAATTATTTTTTATATTTTTTT
>VMBQ01002008.1:129277-156013 GCA_007657795.1 Dreissena rostriformis | reverse complement strand
AGGAAACAGAAAGAAAAGTGAGTATCCTCGTATATGTACATGTATAAACCGGATAGCTCCGCTTTGCTGTTTGTCAAAGGTGGTTTCCTCGAAAATTCGGAGTAATTTTCCTTCCACCTTCATTCATGCTGCATTCGGGGCCAGCCCGTTGCTACTCTTATAAGCCATGCAATCACGTGTCATTGTTTCCAATAATAATATGTGTATAAACCCATTAGTAGTCAGCTGAATTCTTAATTGAACTGTTCTGCTGGTCAAGTACTGCGTGATTATTTTTATTACTTAGTCGCATCAACATATGTTCATACAAATTTTAAGATATAATGTATTATTGTTGTTTTGTTTTATTTTCTACCTTTGAGGTTTACAATCGTTAAGGTTAACGCTTATTGATTTTATTTTTCCGTAACCGTCTTGAAATCATTTATTATCTGAGTACAAAATGACACTAAGGGTTATTATGTAAATTGTCGTTTTATACGGGTTCTCTATTAAACGTAGGGTATTTGTTTGTTAAATTACATAAATAGTTCCCAAGTATAGTCTCCAATCGTGCAATTGCTCGTTAGAGTACACAGATAGATATGCCTTGTTGATGTACAATTTTTCAATTTATAACGCCCAAATGATAATATTTATTAGGCAAAAGTTATAATAATTTCCACAGATGGTGTTTTTCTATCACGAAATTGTGTCCGAATGTATGTCATATTTGTTACACAGCTTCTCACTTAATCACTGAAATGAACTAATACAATGGTACACATCACCTCCCACTAATGTCTGTTTTATTCCAGAGCAAAAAATGAGCCCAAAACTGTGATGAACGTTGAATATTTTGAAAACGGTCGAGCAGAAGACCCCTACCACACCATACCAGCAGATACTATTCCAGATACCATGGTACGGTAACGCAGTATGCTGAGAGTTGAAAGCATATTTATCCTTTCAAAGTTAAAACGCGCTGTCAGCATATCTGCGGTAAAGGCTTATACACCAGTCTCGCTTTCATAGGAAGAGTCATTGCGTGAAATAATCTGCGTAGATTTTCACTGTGATCTGTTGAATATTTACATACTACTATAATTATGTAGTATGTAGTAATTATCAGGATAATAAACATCAGCAGAATCAAATCAAAGCGTTAAAGGCACTGCAGTTGTTCGCTATTGCATAATCTTTGACGCAACTCATTTTTCAAAATTAAGGTATCGCTTTTTGAATCGCAAGTTTGAAATATACCCAACCCATTCAAATTTATAAAGAGTGTGTCTGAACGCGCAGGTCGAGCTGTGGGTGCACTGTTTATCATCCTATTGATGTTATAGAGATAACTAAGACAACATAACAACAACATGTCCCTTTTTAGACGTTCTGAAGGCATGGACAATATTATGAAAATTGTATAATGAGAACAAGTTAATATAAAATAAAATCTGCAATAACCATCATATTAAATGATCATTGTTGGAATATCGATACCTATCTCATTAAGAATATAATTTCATGATGGGGTTTCCCTTTACAAAACTTTTTTGATACCATATAACAATTCAAACTATACAAGAAGATAATTGATGAAAATAAATAAAAAATAAATCGCGAGCAATACTTTTAACTCACGAATTAGGTAGTCATAAAGATCGGTATAGAACACTAATGCGCTTTTTCGGGGTAGCTGTTTTACCCAGCTTTTCACCTTAAATGACATCTCCGTAACGCGAGCAGATCCGAATGAATACATTCGAATATTTCAATGGCTGATTCGAGAAAACTTTGGCCAGATCACTTCGTCTGTGCACAGCGTAAAGGATGTAACACAAATTGTGCCAAGTTACAATTACGCGTAAACATCCATCTCGCTGAATTTCATGGTCTGTAATCGTCAGGGGAAGAAATAATGGTCTATCGATAAACGTTGATAACATAGTTTTGCTTTCAAGATGAGGAAACAAAAAACTTCCGAAAGAGTATAGTGTCACGATAAGGGGGAAATCGTTTAATTATCTAACCACACATGTTTGCCGTACTCGGTCAGCCCGTCTGGAAATTGTTCCTGAACGCCCGTATAGGCTACCCTTATTTGTCAGATTGCTATTAATAACACAGTTTAAATTCAATTTTATATTGAAAAGCATTGTGCTTAAATGTGTCATTTACAATACGCAATGATATTTTTAAAGACCCGCGTCATGCGAAAATGGGTTTTATGCCATATGCGGCCCTCATAGCTATAGCCCAGCATGCGCATCTCGCAGTCTGGTCCGGAGATGCATAATGAGACCATTACACCTTGCGTGATTTTATAGCGGACAGCGTCGCCTCTGACCAGATTTCCCAATTGCGCAAGCTGGTCTTGAGCTACGCTGGCCGAAACGCCATAAGACCTATTTTCGCATGACGAGACTATGAAAGTTTGATTTGAATGTGTCGAAAGAAAACTGCATGTTAATCAAATAAAGACATACTATATATTTCGATGGAGAAGAAATAAACTCATAAAAAGCCGTGTGAAGACACACATAATCTACCGTAGTATTTTTTTTCTACGAACACTATTGTGTGGTTTGACTATAATAACACATAGTTCATGCGGTGGATATGTGACTAACAAGTGGGAAAATACACAATAATTTTCAATTTAATTATTCAGAAACGTAAATTTTCTAACTTTATTTCAAAGTTAGCATTTACGCCGAATATTGTTATCACCCGTGCAATTTAGAAGACAGGAGAAATCGTCACGAGTCGCATATTCACCGCATCAGCTGCTGTGCTGCGCGCGCATGTGTGTATTTCATTTACTCTGCGTCTTCGCGAATGCATCTATTGGCTGACCTGCACCTGTGACCTTTAAGGAGAGCTGTGTTATGCGATTTTAACGTAACACGCAGTGGACTATTTTCATGACGCAAACATTGCATTTTGATTCACAGGTGGTTAGCGTGAGTGTATCCGTCGATGTGTTTGAGTCTAACAAAGAATGAATCACAACATAATTATAATAATAACTGTATTGGTATCAACGAGCATTGAATAAAATTCTCAAGCAAACCACATTAATTTTTTGTTAATTATTTTTCGACAGAAATTTTATTTTTATTTCATTTCTTTCCATTTCATCTTCATTCATTTTCATGTAAATGTGTAACTTCTCACCCCCTCCACCCCCACGTCACCAATATTGTTTTACGAACGTACCATGTAAGCAAATGTTTGAAGCCAATTGCCAGTCGATTTAACTTTACTGCATTAGCGTTTTACAGGACATGTCACGTGTCAGTTATACTATAATACTCCCCTTTGTGTCATAACAACATTTATCTTGATTTCGAAACAGACGAAATATGTATGCGTGGATTACGTTGGATATTAATGTATTTCATGCATACGGTAATTCAATCTTAATTTTGTTTAAACATTGGACATTATTATTAGTTAGGAACAAAAATTAATATTTGACGAATAATAATTAGCACTATCGCGTGAAAGTGTATTGCAATCTCGACATCCCATTGGTGATGTTCCATGTATTAGCACTATCGAATTTTTCCCCAGAAATTGTATGCTTCGTTTAATTTCTTTACATTTCATCTTCATTCATTTTCATGTATTGACATTAACGTGTAACTCCTCATCCCCCCCCCCCACCAATATTTTTTACGAACCTACTATGTAAGTAAATCGCTAATCCTTACTATTCTACCGAAACGAAGTCAGAAGTTTTCGATACAGCTTTATGCATTAGCGTTTAACAGGAAATGTCACGTGTCAGTTAAGTACACGGTACTATAAAACTCCCCTTTGTGTCATAACAACATATTTATCTTGATTTCGAAACAGCCGATATATGTATGCGTGGATTGCGTTGGATATTAATGTATTTCATGCATACGGTAATTCAAACTTAATTTTGTTTAAACATTGGACATTATTATTAGTTAGGAACAAAAATTAATATTTGACGAATAATAATTAGCACTATCGCGTGAAAGTGTATTGCAATCTCGACATCCCATTGGTGATGTTCCATGTATTAGCACTATCGAATTTTTCCCCAGAAATTGTATGCTTCGTTTAATTTCTTTACATTTCATCTTCATTCATTTTCATGTATTGACATTAACGTGTAACTCCTCATCCCCCCCCCTCACCAATATTTTTTACGAACCTACTATGTAAGTAAATCGCTAATCCTTACTATTCTACCGAAACGAAGTCAGAAGTTTTCGATACAGCTTTATGCATTAGCGTTTAACAGGAAATGTCACGTGTCAGTTAAGTACACGGTACTATAAAACTCCCCTTTGTGTCATAACAACATATTTATCTTGATTTCGAAACAGCCGATATATGTATGCGTGGATTGCGTTGGATATTAATGTTTTTCATGCATACGGTAATTCAAACTTAATTTTGTTTAAACATTGGACATTATTATTAGTTAGGAACGAAAATTAATATTTGACGAATAATAATTAGCACTATCGCATGATAGTGTAAATTTCACGTGTCAGTTAAGTACACGGTACTATAAAACTCCCCTTTGTGTCATAACAACATATTTATCTTGATTTCGAAACAGCCGATATATGTATGCGTGGATTGCGTTGGATATTAATGTATTTCATGCATACGGTAATTCAAACTTAATTTTGTTTAAACATTGGACATTATTATTAGTAAGGAACGAAAATTAATATTTGACGAATAATAATTAGCACTATCGCATGATAGTGTAAATTTCACGTGTCAGTTAAGTACACGGTACTATAAAACTCCCCTTTGTGTCATAACAACATATTTATCTTGATTTCGAAACAGCCGATATATGTATGCGTGGATTGCGTTGGATATTAATGTATTTCATGCATACGGTAATTCAAACTTAATTTTGTTTAAACATTGGACATTATTATTAGTAAGGAACGAAAATTAATATTTGACGAATAATAATTAGCACTATCGCATGATAGTGTAAATTTCACGTGTCAGTTAAGTACACGGTACTATAAAACTCCCCTTTGTGTCATAACAACATATTTATCTTGATTTCGAAACAGCCGATATATGTATGCGTGGATTGCGTTGGATATTAATGTATTTCATGCATACGGTAATTCAAACTTAATTTTGTTTAAACATTGGACATTATTATTAGTAAGGAACGAAAATTAATATTTGACGAATAATAATTAGCACTATCGCATGATAGTGTAAATTTCACGTGTCAGTTAAGTACACGGTACTATAAAACTCCCCTTTGTGTCATAACAACATATTTATCTTGATTTCGAAACAGCCGATATATGTATGCGTGGATTGCGTTGGATATTAATGTATTTCATGCATACGGTAATTCAAACTTAATTTTGTTTAAACATTGGACATTATTATTAGTAAGGAACGAAAATTAATATTTGACGAATAATAATTAGCACTATCGCATGATAGTGTAAATTTCACGTGTCAGTTAAGTACACGGTACTATAAAACTCCCCTTTGTGTCATAACAACATATTTATCTTGATTTCGAAACAGCCGATATATGTATGCGTGGATTGCGTTGGATATTAATGTATTTCATGCATACGGTAATTCAAACTTAATTTTGTTTAAACATTGGACATTATTATTAGTAAGGAACGAAAATTAATATTTGACGAATAATAATTAGCACTATCGCATGATAGTGTAAATTTCACGTGTCAGTTAAGTACACGGTACTATAAAACTCCCCTTTGTGTCATAACAACATATTTATCTTGATTTCGAAACAGCCGATATATGTATGCGTGGATTGCGTTGGATATTAATGTTTTTCATGCATTCGGTAATTCAAACTTAATTTTGTTTAAACATTGGACATTATTATTAGTTGGGAACGAAAATAAATATTTGACGAATAATAATTAGCACTATCGCATGATAGTGTATTGCAATCTCGACATCCCATTGATGAAGTTCCTTGTAAGCACTATCGCATGATAGTGTATTGCAATCTCGACATCCCATTGGTGAATTTCATGTTCTCTGATCTATTAATAGCCTTAGATTATGAATGACCTGTGCGCAAGAATACACTACGTAGCACATAGTGGACTATTTTACCATTCATAATATAAACATACTCAGCGCTCTGCGACATGTATAGTGAACAAATGTAGTGTGTTTTTTTACTTTTACTATATACGATCCGTTCAAAACTATTCCATTTAACACGATATTCATATTATGTGTCAATTTGTAAATGAATATAGTTAAAGAATTGAAACCGCGCCGCAAACTCCTTTTTGCGCGTATGCTTACAGGTTCGTTGGTTAAGGGTATCTAAGACACTTCGAATCGGAATTCGTGGTCTAGTAACCTTAGTCGTTCGCAAGCGAACAACTAAAAAGTACTATACACAGGCCCTATACGTCAGACAAAAGGAATATGGCCACAACAACACAACATATCACACAGCAAAGAAATAAGAATGTTTTCTTTTGTTACTTCATGTTGTTTAATCAATAAAAACGTTCAAATTTGAACTTAGTAATTTATTCAATCAACGTAAAGTACATTATAATATGTTCAGGTGACACTTCCATATACTTTTATCATCTACGTAATGTATGCTGTATTTCTATTTAATACTTGTTATTACTTATCGGGACATGTCAGTGATTTACAAACGATAATTCACTTTGTCAATCATTGTAAATCAACAGTGGAAATCATTTATAACTTTTAGTTTTTGACATCATGCGGTCATTATTAGAGTCCAATTCCTAAGTTTAACTCTTTTAAATGTAAATGAACGGTAGAAAAAGCATTACATAAAATGAAAACATGTTGGTTTGCGGTAGATCATCGATTTTGAGTCACTGTGCCATTCGTGAAACTATTAATGTCTCTGAGAACTCTTTAATTATAATCGATCTTCTACCATGATCAGAACATGTCGTATATGTATTAAGAGATTTATCGAAATGCATTCAAACATCATTTTATTATTTGTAACCACTTCCCTATACGATAATAATTACTCTGACAAAAAGATAATAGAACTAAAAATCGCCATTTAATACAAAATGAATAGTTGTTTTGCTTTCTGCTTGCAACTGTTTTCCCAGCAAACGCCTTCAGTGATCAATAAATGTCCTTTCAGGATGATCCAAGTTACAACTCCGGTCCATTTGGCAATCCTTCAACCCTTCAATCCAATAGAACCCTCACATCAAACGTTACCTCAAGTAGTTCTGGTATTTCTCCGACGGTTCACGAATTCGTCGAGTACGACAATTCCGCGTTCAAAGGAAATAGTTCCGATCCAGGAACTGACCACGCTGGGTACACATCAACTCTGAGAAGGTCATCACACGAATATGATCGCCCTACAAACATGCAACGGGCTATCAACGAAGCCGCTAATGAAACTGATCCATCAAATATGCATCGGCCGAACGTTGAATACGTAACACAAAATGGTGATCTCGATACAAGCAACACGAAAGAAGATGCACCGGACTACTATGTGTTAGAAAAGTAATTTGTGTAAATATAAGTACCCTCGTATATATTGCGTTTCCAAGTAGAACAATTTGGCCGGGGTGCTTTGGTAACATCCTATTTACTCATATTTTATCAGAAACATAGATATTTATCAAACAACTGTTGACCGAGTGTGCGTGGAACTAAATAAAGTGAATTAGCCGTTATATAGGGAATACACGACAATTAAAATATGTGCTTTAGTCAGAAATGAACGAAAAGATGACACGATTTTGTTCACTATGCACTAATGGACGTTGTGCGTTGTTGTAACAATTTATTCTAACGCAGATGTGATTGTGTTCGGGAAAAGTACATATCTCTGTCCGGCACTTTTGTGCTTTTGTTAACGATAGTGTAAAATATAATATTTCTATACATATATTTATGTAAATTGACAGGCGTGTAAAACTTTAAAAAAAAAAGAAGAGTATATGGCTATTGACAAAAGACTGTGGTAAAGTATGTATATAAATGCTTTAAAATAAGTTCATAACAAATTCAGAAAATCACAGCACAAGGACGACACTATTTGTGCTTGGTGCGCCTGAGTGTTTACTTGACTTAAAGTATTGAGATTATTGTTCATTCATTATGTTATTGTTATGTATGTCTATTAACAAGGTGCAATGTTGTATTTGGTAATATTTGGTGCATATTTATGTCTTTTCAATGACAGTGCCACCGAAGTATGCGTACTTCGTCATGTTATTGCACCATTTTATAAAAGCTACATGTACAAATGTGATTTGATAAGCCGACGCTAATCATGTGTTCGAAAAATCAATTTGTCGTTGTGTGTGCTTAATGTACGTACAAAAATGTTAAAAAATCCCAAAAGTACTGCAAAGTGCAAGCCAAATGATTTTGTAAAAAATGTGTTTGAATTCCGTAAATGTGTATATGTCTTTTTGTTTTCTGCACTTGCATGTTCAAAGCTGCTTGTTGTTTTCATTTATTTTGTTATACATAAAAACATGTAAGTATAGGGACATTCTTCAGCCATTTCGCATCAATATACTATACTTGTATGACACATATTCCCAGTTTTTGTGCTTATAAAGAGGATTTATGCAGAATTATTTAAGAAATAATTCTTTAACGTTATACTTTGTTGTTGACTAACTCACGGCCGGAAGTTAAGATGCGTAGGGATTAAATCACGAGTGCGAAGCACGAGTGATTTGAAACCACGCATCTAAACTTCCGGCCGTGGGTTATTCGACGACAAAGTGTAACGTAAAAGAATTATTTCGATTCTTATTCGGTTCTAACTAAAGATTTATACAATGTATCTTATTTTTCTTGCGTTCTACTTTATTTGACGTTCCACCCATAAACAAACGTTCGGCTGTTCTGTCAATCAGATCACTTCACTCAATACAAGCCAAACTGTATGGAAAAAACTGGACATTTCATCCATTTGCTTAAAAAAGAACAACAACAACTTGTGTAAACTTAGTTGTGATCAGTNGAAATGAAACAAAACATTCACCATGTTGCATCCTTTATTGAAAATGTAGACTTCCGCAATACATCCGTATCAATCCGACTCTATTACTGCCTACTTACTACTTTTCCAGTTTCTATTCATAATTCGATAATCCCGTATATTTAAAAGCAAATTCTGGTAAATATTGACGATAAAAGTGCTCAATAATTTCACAACACAAACGTTGCATTTTTTTCTAAATTATCAAATGAATTTCGGCATTAGTTACTATTTAAAGATTTAATGAAATATTCCCACTGAACATGCGTATATCACATGACGTGATGTGTGCGTTTTTATACTGCAATCAATACACCCACGCTTTCCATGCATATGACACGACGTTGTACATGCTGAATAATTTTCGCGACCTTTTAAATTAGACAAAGGGTCAACACAAAATAAATTGACACTGCTTATAACCTTATTTGAATCAAGAATATGTTAACTACGAATACACACACACGTACGTATGTATGTATGTGTATGTATGTATGTAGAAGTATTATATGTGTGTATATGAATACGCATGCGTATGTATATATATGTATGACCAAGTTTTTCATGCTATTTGACTCAAATGCAAACAAGACATATTTTGATAGATATGTATCTATATTTTAAAGTATATAATTCAGGACTGTTTCAAAATTGAGTCATACATCCGTCTTCTATAGTAGAAAAATGGTTTTCCCAAAAACTTAACTGGTTACCTAGTTTTTCGAGACAGGTGACCCAGATTCTTACTTTGCTTAGAAATTGTCAAGATAAACATCCTGACCGAGTTTCATCAAGACTGAGTCATAAACATGAATTCTATAGTGATAACAAGCTTTGTCTCAGATTCGACCTGGTGAAACAGTTTTTGGACTCATATGACCCCGATTTGAACGTGGTCTATATATTTTCAGGATAACCATTCTAAGTTTTATCAAAATTGAATCATACATGTGTCTTCTACATAACTGTCAAGTCTCACGGTTTCGCTGTGAGTCTCACGGTTTTTGGCATGCAATGACGGTCTAACGCTGACTTTGTAATTTCTCATGCATTTCTTCAAAAACAAAAAAAAAATGAAAAAAAGTAATGTTTGGATTTCATAAAATGTCGTATAATTACTACCGAAACGGGCGGGCTGTTTTAGTGGTTTCTTACCTAACTACCACATGTACCGGAAACTACCTCACCGGTGTCTATGTAAACAAAAAAAATCGGCTGCAAAATGTCAGCAAGTGGCTCACCGGCGAAGAATTATGTTTCATTTAAAATGACATGTTCTGTCTTTCTTCATTATATTTTTTATTGAAATATTTTTTTTAAATGGTAACTTTTCAGGCAAAAAAAGGGCTAATTTCAGAAAAAAATTGTCTTAATTTTGCTCTGGAAAAAGCCCAAAAAAGCACCACAAAAGATCTAGGAATCCAAAAAAAAATCGCGGGGGCATGCCCCCAGACCCCCCTACATATCTGGTCTCAGATTCGACCTGGTGAAACAGTTTTTGGACTCATATGACCCCGATTTGAACGTGGTCTATGTATTGTCAGGATAACCATTCTAAGTTTAACCACCCGTATAAAATAATGGGGCGGATTCCGGGCGTAATTGGGCGGAATTGGCACGTAATGTTGGAATTCCGCCCGTTCAACTGGCGGAATGAGTTTTCCGCCCGGAACTGAAATTATTTCTGGGCGGAATTCTACTGGTTTTTCCGGGCGTAAAACAAATCCGGGCTTATTTTTATACTTAGAATTTGTGAAGAGGAGATTTGTGGACGAAATTTTGAACTTTGTTGTTTTCGCAGGGCGGAATTTCATACTAATAAAATATTTATGAAGCCACAAGACAGAATTTCGAACTTAGTGGTTTTTACAGAGTGTAATATTGGACTAAGCAAATTTCTTTGAAGCTGCACAAAGCTTTGATCTATAATGATGTTCATGTTCAGATTCTAAAATACATTTGGGAGTGTTTACTTAATTTGTGAGAAGCTGAAAAGGAGACAGACTTGTGAACTTTTAGCATTATCATGAATTTACTTAGATTTGGCATTTTTTTGGCAAATTGCTGTTGAAAAAAATCAAAATTTAGGAGATAACAATAAACTATTTTAATATTATATTTAGTCTGAAGGATGACAATGCATTACAAATCTATTTACACTTATTTTTTTTAATTCGGTCCTTTAATTCATCTTATTTTTTTGCAAATTTTGCTCCTTTTTTATTATAATATTTCATTATTACAATAATGACTGTAAAGTTTTATAAATAAAAAGATTTGGTTGTTTTCATCATTTTGCAGGTTTCGTATTACATTACACACAGCACTTTTTTAATATTATTTTTATATCATCAATATGAATCAAGTTTCTCTGCATACTGAACTTAAATAGAAATTAATAGCAGTTGAAATTTCTGAATCACATTTCGCCTGAGTCTCTTAATCTGATAAACCCTAACTGACCGCCTGAGTCTCTTAATCTGATAAACCCTAACTGACCACCAGTTGACCTGCAGCAACATCTCTGGAAATGTACCTGCCTTTTAAACCATCTGCTATAAGACTTTCAATTGGCTAATTTGTACAGGGAGTTAGTTATCTGTTTGAAAACAAGCGGCTATCTGTTTGAAAACAACTGACTATGAGCTAAAATTTTAGGCATAATTGAGTAACATTTTTAAGGGCTTAAAATTGCAGTGTTATAATATCTTGAAATACTTACAGCATTAAGTATTGTGTGATGAAAAGAATGTGTATTTACTACAATGTAGTAATAAACAATATATTTCTGGCTAAGGAGGTTCAAAGTGGCTGGTTCCAGTGAGATGGTCTCATAGTTCAGCAACTGCTTGTTTTTTGGAATACTGAAGAACAGTTAATTGTAACAGGTTTGTATTTTCATTTCTGAATCCCTTTTTATTTAGTTTATTGAATTAGTTATGATCATTATCATATTTATATATTATATATGTCCCTGAAAAATGTAAATGGATAGGTTAGTTCTATCTATCTATCTATTTATACTGTCAAGCGCCCTTTCGAGCATTATAGGCAGATATGGGCATTATCGAGTCCGTTTCCTGGGAAGAACCAGTACTTGGTGTCTATGGAGGAGATATTGAGAACGCTCCCCGAGTAAGGATCGAACCCACGAGCTCCCGATCGCTAGGCGAACACCTTATCCACTACACCACCGCGACCTTCAACTTGTGTTACAATTTTAAGAAAAAACAACACAATTTGAAACAAAAAAATTTATTAAGATAAACATACAATGGAAAAGTGTAAATGCTGTGTACAGTGAATTATTATGGCTTATACTTTTATGTTTATTGTCATCTTAAATTTTATTTATTGCTATTTCATGTCATTACTGAACTGATGTCTTTATTTCATATTTTAAATCAATTAATGAGAACTTTTATATTTTAATTTTGAAGGTTAAACTTTTGCCCCAACGAGAAATTTACGTTGATCGGAAGATCCTAAGAAAAGTATGTGCATCGGCTGCCAAATAGGGAGCAAAGGAGGGTTCTGTGGACTTTAAGTCCAGATTTTTATTCTGCACGAGACGTGGGCCAATTCGAGAGGAACAAGAGTGGGCAAACCGCGCCCTGGTGATGAACACAAACCTGTCCTTGACCAAGAAAACCTGCATTTGTTGAGAGGTAAAACTATANGATCCAGCTATGCTGGTTCCAGTCAAATCTCTGCGCGGAGGTTGACAATCTCTGCCATCACAAGCATGGGAGGGGGGTAATCACGTGATATTGAAGATGGCCACGTCCATGCCGAGACAGATATTTTTCGCCGTTTTATACTCTATTACTTTTATTAACTATGCCGCTCGCTTTCCAGCGATATAAGCAAGAAAGTTATTAGCGTTTATTTCGTATTAATATTCATATTCGCCCTATATCTCGACTTTACTCGCGACGAAATTTCTTATCGGGATAACAAAGTTCAATTAAAAGGGAAACACTCCGGGTCCACATATACGTAATACCGTTAGGGCCATCGTGGTTACACATTAAAATCCAGAGGGCGAAAATGCGATAGTGCGATAATACGATGACGACAGTAAGACAATACGATGGTGACAGTGCGATAGTACGATAGCGATAAAACGATGACGACAGTTTGATAACGCGATAGTACGATGGCGACAACGCGATAGTACGATGGCGACAATGCGATAGTACGATGGCGTCAATGCGATAGTCATATCGTACTGTCGCCATCTTATTGTCCTATCGTACTATCGCGTTATCGTACGGTCGTCATCGTATTATCGCATTGTCGCCGTCGTACTATCGCACTGTCGCCATCGTATTGTCGCACTGTCGTCATCGTATTATCGCAGTATCGAATCGTCGATTTATCGTCATCGTACTATCGCACTGTCGCCATCGTATGGTCGCTCTGTCGTCATCGTTTTATCGCAATGTCGCATTGTCGCCATCGTACTATCGCACTTGTCGCCATCGTATTGTCGTACTGTCGCCATCGTATCATCGCATTTTCGCCATCGTACTATCGCGTTATCGTACTGTTATCGTACTGTCGTCGTCGTATTATCGCAATCGTACTATCGCATTGTCGCCATCGTACTTTCGCATTGTCGCCATCGTACTATCGCACTATCGCCCTCTGGATTTTAATGTGTAACCACGATGGCCCGTAACGGTATTCCGTACTCATATAATGCAGCCTCTGTGGTAGTAAAGATAATGAGCAGTGAGAGTAAAGACAGAGAAAAGTGAGAGTAAAATTGGGAGAGTAAAGACAGAAAAGAGTAATGACAGAGAGAAAGAAAGAAAGAGAGCGAGCGAGAGAGAGAGAGAGAGAGTGTACAGACATGGAGTAATGAGAGCGGTCGGAGTGTGAGAAGATTGAAAGTAGATAGATAGCTGAGATAGAGGGAAGAGATAAGAGTGGGGGTAAGAGGTGAGCGGAAAATAGCACGATGTAAAGAGAGAAGAGAAAAGAATATGAAAGACATCGGGCTACCACGACCAGTAGCCGATGATGGTGGACTCTAAAATCCCGGGTAACTCCGTCCACAGGGCAGAGTTGAATGATCCGCAATAGCGGACTGCACTGTGACTAACGCACAGGCTACAGTTTCGAACTTTTGTGTAACCTTTTATAGCGTCTGGCTATATTTTTCGATAAGTTTGGGTTTTTCAACAGTAATGTTGAATTTTAATTAAGGCAACACGGTAAATTAACTATTTCATCACAAGTTTGGTTACAGGGTTAAAATATATGTTAAATATGTACTCCATTGCCTTTCATATATATAGCTTATTTTCTGCATATACAGTTTTTGTTTAAGTTCATCTTGAGTGTAATGTTTCAGTTTCTATAAATAATGATCATTCAGCCATTAAATTATCGAATCGAACAAAAGACCCTTTTGTTATTCGTGATAAGGTGTGAAATGCCCTGTTCATGGTAAGATAAAATACGCTTTCGTCTGTTCGTTCGTTACACTTGGATTTCGTGGTCTAGTGGTAGCGTACTGGCATCGCAAAACATTGTGTAGCAGGTTCGAGGCCGCGCTCAGGCCACTTTTACTTCATACTTTTAATCATAATATTTTTATAATGAGACTTAATTAACTAAATAACTGTTAAAAATGCAACTCTGATACTTCATTGTACGTGAATATCAATTAGTTTTTTTATAGACTAATACAGCAAATTAACTATAAAATCGCTCGAAAGTCATTCCTCACATGAGTGAATAAAGGCCAATTTGGCCCTCGGTGTATGTTTTTCCTTAACAGGTGTGACGTATATATTCATGTCATAATGCTAGTCATTATGCTAGTGAAATTGTGTTGACTATCCGTATTAAGTCATGCATTCATTCTTACGCCCATGCTTCAGGCCCGGTTTAACCGTATGGGTAAGCCTTAACAGGCTGACCCTAAAGCTAACGCACTGTATTTGCCTTACGCTTTAAATTAAAAAAGAAAAAAATGTACATTTCCTTCAGATATGTGGTGCCCCTGAAGTGAACGGTAATCCAATACCAATTCTTGCATGTGATGCATGAATATGTTTACACTTAATAAAAAGTGGAAACGTTCACATGCTGTAACATGCTGTAACATGCTGTTACATTTTTTAATTACGCTCGACATAAAGGCACACTTCCGATTTAAATTTGTACATTGACCTGATATCTGTCTGCCGCTTTAAAAACTAACTTAATGATACAATTAACAATTATTAACAAATGAGATGTCGGTCCTATATATGTCGGTCGAAATGATAACAAGAGGGCCAAGATGGCCCTAGAGCGCTCACTTGTAAAATGAGCTTGCCCAGTGGCGTGATTTGAACAATGTTTGTCATATATCAAATATCAAAGCTGCGTGCTTTGTGGTTAANGGTTATTCCATTTATCGAGTATCAGCTTTTTAAAGAACCAGCATTGGCCTTTAAAAATAGTTTGAAATGGAAAAGTTTGCAATAGCGACGTTTCCCACTTTTTCGAACCTATTGTGTAGTAAATATGCACTATAAGTAGATATGGTATTGAATAGAAGGTTTGTTACTATTTAAAGGGATGTATATTAGTTAATATACATACCTGCTATTTAAAACATTTTTTTAAATGAAATAGTCAAATACACGTTAAATGAAAAATATTATGACATATAATGAGGATGTTAGTTGGATCTGGTGGAATATCGGCATTAATTCATGAGTGATCAGGATTGAGTTAAAATCAATATTTCACCAAATCCAAAAAAAAAATCTTTTAATGTTANAAATAGCCAAATATTCAAAATAACGGTGTTTGAAATATTTCAATTGTAGTTGTAATAAATATCAATTTGCATTTCAGATTATGTCATAGGATGGGGAAGAAAGAATGCTTGTGGAGTCACATTTCCGATCGCTGACCTTAATAATGCAGTAACGGAGAGAAATTCCTATGCGAGGAAACAATTGAAAAAATGTCTTGACAAATAGTGAACTTTTTATATTGGCCAAGTGTAAGACTGTTCGAGTTATAAAAAGTGCAAATCTATCAAAATAGAATAATTTGGTTTATATATTATGATTATTTTCGTTATATGTTTTTAAAAGCTTACCTTAAATGTATTTTGTTATTTGTTTTGAAAGCTGATCATTAATGTATTTTTGCTATATGTGTTCCATTAAGCTTATAAGCTTATCCATCCTTTTTTTATTTATTTTCTTAAAATAAATATAAAGATACTGTTTTAAATATATTTTGTCATAATTTTAAATTTTTAGCTAACCTGAGCACAAAGCGCTCATGAGGAGCTTTTGCGATCGCCTTTTGTTTTTTTTATTTCAAATGGCCTATCCTTATATGGGTTTATTTACAAAATGCAAGTTATCTGAATTCCGCCCGTAACCTAAATAACACCCGTAATAAAAATTACGCTCGTAATCTAGTTACGCCCGTAATGTGAAATTCCGCCTGTAATCTGAATTCCGCCCGTAAACTGCTTTCCGCCCGTAATTTAAAATTGCGTCTCACCTCATTTACATATTTCGCCCCTGTTTTCCGCCCGGATTACGCCCGTAAACCGCCCCTCTTCTTAAAATCATATATAGAAAAATACGCCTGAAAATAATGTTTACGCCCGGAATTTAGTTTGCGATTCCGTGCCAATTCCGGGCGAAACATTTCGTACAGGTTAAAAGTGAGATGATAATTGAGTAGTCACATCATGAAACGACGGTTTAAATGTTTAACTACTGATGATCATAAGAAAGTTTGAATGTCAAGCGAGGAAGGGTGGGGATGGAAGCAAAGATTAAAGAGTTGCATTTTGTAGCGTTTGATATGCAAGCTTGTATTGGAATGTGGGGAAACATCTCATGGTTCCATAAGTACTGCTTCCTGCTCAGACTCCACGCAGCGGTTATCTCTCCACCGCTACTGACGATAACCACTGCCATCACAAGAAAATACTTCACGATCTTGTACGACGCATAAACAAATGTGAAAGAAAAGCAGCAATCACATACGCAAAGTCTTTAGCAAAGACTTCATGAATATGCTGCTGTTTACCTTAGACAATCACTTTTATCCGGAAAAGATCAACATATACTTATAAAAATCACAAATTATGATAAGACAAATGTGAACGAAAAATGTGAAGTGAATTCTGTTTTATTTTGAACAACAAAGAAACAAAAGCCGGACGACTGGATGACTATGACAACCCTCATTTGTACATCCCAAACAAAAAAATAACTACATGTATATAAAGTTAATATTATATATATATATTCTAAGTTTAATGAATGAAAGTCAACTTTAAACTATTTAAAAAACATTTAACAACATAGATAACACGATTTCCGCGGTCGGAGACATATGCCCCCCCCCCCTAAACAGGGCCTTGATTTTTACACTTATTGTGTCGGTGACCTTGACCTTTGACCTATCATAGGGATCATCTACTTCCAAGGCCAATGCACATGTAAAGTATCAAGTCAATCGGTCAATTTGTTAACAAGTTATTGATTGGAAACGATTATTTTCACACTTATTGTGACAGTGACCTTGACCTTATGACCCCAATTTCAATAGGGGTCATCTACTGTCCAAGGCCAATGCAAATGTGCAGTATCAAGCCAATTGGTCAATCCGTTCACAAGTTATAGATCGAAAACGAACTGGTCTGCAGACAGACCGACAGACAGACCGACCGACATTCAGCAAAACAATATACTCCCTCTTCTTTGAAGGGGGGCATAATAGTATATTTTGTGTTCATTAACAAATTTGACGTAATGTTGACCTCGTGACGGGCATATCTTCCATTGTTCACATCAGGTATGTCTGTTGCAAGACATCGGGCTGATGGCGGAGTAATATTCGAATATACGCTCGACTATTTGATACAAACTTATTGGGTATGAAATTACAAGGCTTAATTGAGCTAGAATAATCACCAAATACTATACATCAGAATAATAATTAACTTCAAAATCGCGCCGATATACGCCTTACATCAACAAACACGTCAGGTAATGCGATAATATAGCAAACATCGGGTCGATATCGGCATGTTTACAAGTTATTTGCTCTCGCATACAAGTTATTCAACTTTTTGTGGCTCTGTTTATGTGTATCCAGACTTCTCTTTTGTCTGAACTTCACCCCGCACATAGAACACTTGAAATGTTTTCCCCGATGTGGCACATAATATGCACCTTCAGTTATGATTTAGTTGAAAAGCTGTCGTCAAATACGCTGCATCTGTGCAGCCTCTCTTCTATATGAAAGCCCATGTGATTCTTGAGTAGGGATATGGTGGCAAATCACATTTCACACTCGCTGCAATTGTGTAGCCGCTTTCCCGTGTAAATCGTCATATCCTTATTGACGTAGGAACCGTTGAAAAAAATCCTTTCCACATACACTGAAACTATGTGGCTGCTCTCCCTAGTGAATCCTCATATGTCTAGTGAGATTGGAGCTGGAGCCAAAGTTATTTCCACAAACGTTGCAACTGTGTGACCACTCTCCCGTGTGCATCCTCATATGCTGAGTGAGCTCGGAACTGGTGACAAAGCCTTTTCCACACACGCTGCAACTGTGTGTCTGCTCTCCCGTGTGAATCCTCATATGCCTTGTGATGTTGGCACTGGAGACAAAATCCTTTCCACAAACGGTGCAACTGTATGGCCGCTATCCCGTGTGAACCTTCATATGCTCAGTGATGCGGGCTCTGGTGACAAAGCACTTTCCACAAACACTGCAAGTGTGTGGCTGCTCTTCCGAGTGAATCCTCATATGTCTCGTGAGGTTGGAACTTTTGACAAAAACCTTTCCACAAAAACTGCAACTGTTCGGCCGCTCTTCCGTGTGAATCATCAAATGCTGAGTGAGTTGGGAAACGGTTGCAAAGCCTTTCCCACACACGCTGCAACTGTGTGGCTTCTCTCCCGTGTGACTCATCATATGCTTAGTGAGGTCTGAACTGCAGACAAATCGCTTTCCACAAACACTGCAACTGTGTGGCCGCTCTCCCGATTGAGTCCTCATATTTTTAGTGAGGTTGGAACTACAGACAAATCGCTTTCCACAAACACTGCAACTGTGTGGCCGCTCTCTCGAGTGAATCCTCGTATGCCTACATAGATGGTAACTGGTAACAAAGCCCTTTCCACACACACTGCAACTGTGCGGCCGCTCTCCTGTGTGAACCCTCAGATGCTTAGTGAGATGGGAACTGGTGACAAAGCCCTTTCCACACACACTGCAACTGTGTGACTGCTCTTCCGAGTGAATCCTCATATGTATAGTGAGGTTGGAACTTTTGACCAAACCCTTTACACAAACACTGCACCTGTGTGGCCGCTCTCCCGTGTGAATCCTCATATGCTTAGTGAGGTCGGAACTGCAGACGAATCGCTTTCAACAAACATTGCAACTGTGTGGCCGCTTTCCCGAGTGAATCCTCGTATGCCTAGAGAGATGGGAACTGGTGACAAAGCTCTTTCCACACACACTGCAACTGTGTGGCCGCTCTCCCGTGTAAATCCTCATATGCTTAGTGAGATGGGAACTGCTAACAAAGCCCTTTCCACACACACTGCAACTGTGTGGCTTCTCTCCCGTGTGAATCCTTATATGCTTATTGAGGTCGGAACTGCAGACAAATCGCTTTCCACAAACACTGCAACTGTGTGGCCGCTCTCCCGTGTGAATCCTCATATGTATAGTGATGTCGGAACTGCAGACAAACCGCTTTTCACAAACACTGCAACTGTGTGGCCGCTCTCCCGAGTGAATTCTCATATACCTAGAGGGATGGTAACTGGTGACAAAGCGCTTTCCACACACGCTGCAACTGTGTGGCCGCTCTTCCGTGTGAATCATCATATGCATAGTGAGATGGGAACTCATGACAAAGCCCTTTCCACACACACTGCAACTGTGTGGTCGCTCTCCCGTGTGAGTCCTCATATACTTAGTGAGGTCGCAACTGGAGACAAAGTTCTTTCCACACACGCTGCAATTATGTGACCGCTCTCTCGTGTGAATTTGCATATGCCTTGTGAGATGGTTTCTGGTGACAAAGCCCTTTCCACACACGCTGCATGTGTGTGGCCGCTCTCCCGTGTGAATCCGCATATGCTTAGAGAGTTCCGAACTGGTGACAAAGTCCTTTCCACACACGCTGCAACTGTATGGCCGCTCTACCGTGTGAATCCTCATATGCTCAGTGAGGTTGGAACTGGTGACAAAGACCAATTCACACAAGCTGCAGTGATGTCGTCGATTTCTCTTGTGTACATGTTGATGTCTTTTGAACTCCTGCAACTCTAAGAACTTTTCCTCGCATATAGAGCACGCATATTGATTCCCAGCAGTATGATGGGAGTCAAAAGCCCCTGGAAACAACAAACATATCTACATGAACCGGATGTATTCTTTATGATGGTTAAAACAATAATGTGAATGAAATAATGTTTTTTTATTAAATGAGGTAATGGAAGGCAAGATTATGAAAATATACACACATTTGGTGTTTCCATGACATCTGCTCCAGTCATTGACAGCTATAAACTAGCTTTCAATATAACCGATTTTGTACAGTAAATGGTACACAGAACATTAATTTGTGTTAAAATCGCCATGTTTGCGATTTCGTCGCCATTTGCGACAATGGCGCTCGACAGCGGGAATCGTGGTCTTAATTTAAACAAATCCGATTTTCTAAAGATGTTATTTCCTTCTCAACTGACAACTTTCCCAATAAAACAATCACCAAAGAAAAAAATATAATTTGAATTAGATGGTAAAATAGCGATCATGAAATCATACATAATTATACATAAGTTAAAACATCATTCATTAATGGCCTGTTTTGGCAAAAATACAGGAAATAAATCCGAAATATATCAAAAAATAATTTACAGAGGTTCAGCATACCTAGCCTTGTGTCCCCTAATTCTCCGTCAATTATAGGTTCCTGGTTACTTAAGATGCCTGCATGTGAAGCAAGGCTGACATGGGATTCATTTGTGTTTGCGATGGAATTAACAATGTGCTCCAAAACATGTCGTGTCAAGCTACCCATGTCCGCCAGACCATGCCCGCAGGTGTCGCACCAGAACTGCCCCTCATCTTTATTATAAAAACTGTCATATGATGTAAACATGTCTGATACTCCACAGTGGCTGTCAAGAGAAGTCAATATCTCTCGACCCCCACACGGTTTTTCATTTGTAAACATCCCTCGATCAACACAGGTATAGTTGCATATGATGAAAACTTCTGTCAATCAACACAGAGGGTTGCATGTGATGTCAAATAATGTCGATCAACACTCTTACGTTCGCTTTCGTACACAGTTTTATATCACTTTCAAAGACTTCATTGTGGATCATTTGCATCGGATACGACGCCATCTTTAATACCGTGGTGAATCTGTACAAAAAAAGTCACATCTATAGAGTATATAACATTTCATTTTTATCAAAGGTTTTGGCACAGAAAATTTTCTTCCAAATAAACAATTTACAGATAACATTGCATAATTAACTAGATATGTCACAGACATTAAGGCCCCCATCATACAAATTAGGACACAGACAAATCGAATCACTACTCAGTTACTTACTTACTTCAAAATCACCAATATATTGAGGTGATTCAGCTGAAAGGTTAAGATCATTCCACCAAACAGTAAAAAAGAGGAGTTTAATACACGTAATTTTTGTGACCATAGATTCTATAGTGGTAAAAAGACAACGCCCTACAATTCTGCCAAAACTACTAAAAGCCAACATTCCTTTCATAACAGGCAAATTCGTTGAATTGATATACCCGCCTAATCAATTGTGTTTATTGACGGGTGCAGAACTAATTATAATGCTTTTTTTATGGATGGCAATTCTCCTCATTGATATCTATACACCCATGAGGATTTAATTAATGTTGAAATCTTGTATAGTACATGTATCTGAGATATACCCCTGAAAAGTTACAAAATACAAAAACAACAAAGGAAAATAACTCTTATTTAAAAAAGTGTAGGGTTATTTATGGTTCTTAAACATGGCACTTCTCCTCATTGCTATCTTTACACCCAAGAAGTTTCATGCTGAAATCTTGCGAAGTATCTGAGATATAGCCCAGAAAGGTTACATTATACAAAATCAACAAAGGGAAATAACTCTTATTTAGAAAAGTGTAGGGTTACGGTTCTTGTGTATTGCACTTCTGCTTGTTGATATCTATACAGCCATGGAGTTTCATGTTGAAATCTTATGTACTAGTAGTTTCTTAGATATAGCCCTGAAAAGTTACATCATACAAAAACAAACAAGGGCAATAACTCATATTTAAACAAGGATATCAGTAAAACTGATGGATGCTCCCTTATGATGCTTTGTCGATATATGGGTTAATTTTGTGGAGGAAAAAATTAAAAAAATGTGACCTTGAGAAAATCTATTATTAGCCTCGGTGACCTTGACCTTGACCCCAGTGACCTCAAACCTCATCAAAAGGTAGAGGTCCATGCAAGGTACCTACATGCCAAATATGAAAGAGATCGGTAAAGTATTGAATGCGCTATGAGAAACTGTAACAAAAGTGTGACGGAAGGAAGGAATAACGGAACTTCAAACTGTCAGCTGTATGCTCCCCATATATATATATTGGGAGCATGAAAAGTACAGGGTGATGGTTCTGGTGCATGGCACTTCTCATCAATATTAATACACGCATGAATTATCATGTTCAATTCTTGTATCAAATCATAGATATAGCCCTGAAAAGTAACATAATAAAGTTACAAAAAAGGCAATAGTTCTTATTTAAGAAAGTGTAGGGTCATGGTTCTTATGCATGGCACTTATCCTCATTGATATAACTACACCCATTTAGTTTCATGTTGAAATCTTATATTGTTTCTGAGATTTAGACATTTAAAGTTTATGACAGACGGACGGACTGACGGTCAGACTGATGGATTGACGGACAACGCCAAAACTATATCCCTTCGCCTTTGGTGGGGATAATAATTATCTACCAATTAAGCTCGTTCAACTGCGGACGTTTTTAAAAATAGCCATAGCCTTTAAAAAAACACTCTCGCAAATGAAAGGCTAAAGTATGAAAACAAACAAAGGGCCATATTATTATTTAACAAACTGCTCACAGCCGAAATTCTTTCCATTACAATCATAACACATTAAGTTCAATGAGCTGTGACAGTTTAATGGAAGTATATATATGAAATTGAGTACACAAGATTTTGGTGACCATTTTTTTATTGTGTATGCCCTTTGAATTAAATTGAAACAAGAGATGTGTTTGTCAGAAACACAATGCCCCCTACCTCGCCGCTTTGAAATATAAAAAAAAAAAAATGAAACCTAAATGCAAAACCTAAACGCAAAACCTAAACGCAAAGTGTGACGGAATTTCAGACAGACGGACAGACAGACGGACAGACGGACGGACAGTGCGATCACTATATGCCACCCTATCGGGGGCATAAAAAGGGTATTAATGCCGCAAACAAAATGGCCAAAACCATAATTCCTTCCTTTACGAGTTAAAGGTCAAACAGATGTAAAGGTTGGGGAATAATCAACCCAGCAGTTTCAGAAGAATTGCATCCACAACTTCAAGACGTACATAGGAATAGGCAGTTTTAATATTCATAAGGACAGACTAGTGCGATGCTAAATGCCTTCCACTTCATGAGGGTATAAAACATGTCTTCCCCATTGAGTGACACCTTAGTATTTTTATGATTTTTTGTTTTCATCATTGCAATATTGTAATATTTTATAGTATCATACCAACTAAAAGTGTTATTTATATTATGCGAGAAAATTTAAATGTGTTCGGATTATGAGGGAAAATTGAGGTCAAAAGAGTACTGACACATTAAACAAATTAAAGCAATCGAAGAAAAAAAAAGGTCATGTAGGACTAGAGCATTCACTTGAATACTACAGCGTCACATTATACAAAAATTACATGCATTTGAATATTCGGATATTTGAAAACCGGCTGAATATTCGAATCCGGAATTCTGATTCGAATATTAATTTGTATAGAAAGTAGAAGGTACGCATGTTGTGTACAAGTTATTTTGCAACAGCTGTCATGAATAAACGAGATGCTTTGATAATTACCATATAGCAGCGTATCTGGTCATTGGCTCATTAAATGTCGGCCAGTTTGCATACCGACGCGACTTATTATGGCAAAATCAATGAGAGTTACCATGACGCAACATTTAACGACCCAGTTTTAATCCCAGGATTGATCGGTATGACAACGCCTGCAAACAGTATTTTTTTTCTTTATATTTTACAGCCAGTGCCTTTCAGATTGGGAAAAATAGTGCGATAAACCATTAAATTTGAAAAATTAAACATTTTTAATATGATTATGAATAACACTTAATAACAGTATTCCAATTGTTTTATAAGTGCATGTTTAACAGCATATTTAAATTTATATTGAATTTTATCGCTATAGCCATTATAATAAACTAAATAACCAATAAATAAGTTTATTGGACAAGTTTGGCAACTTTTTTGGAAAAGTTTGGTCAAATTTTTAGGTAAAATGTTGCTTTTTTCCATTGGGAAACATCCTGTAAGAGGCTGTAATTTTGGGCAAAAAAAATCACTGGCAAGCCGACTGTAAACGACGGGTAGCAAGGATACCTAAGCAGTTTATTATGCACGCTTAACTGTACACTTGGAGACTTTTCTAATGCAACACTTTTCAAACTTGAATAACTCAGTTATTAGTTTAGATTTTGAATTTTACATGTGATCATTTGACTACATTCTGAACAAGCTCACGATAACATCATTCATCCGTGATGATCGAACACTTTAGCACGTTGGGAATTTATAGTTTTATCTTTGTGCATGTGGAAATGGTGACGGGCACCTCTGAATATTCATATAAGCCATGCATTTAAAAAAAATGATTTTATGTTTTCCTAGTGTAAGAACCCACTTTTCATGTAAATGATAAATTAAAATAAATTTAGAATAATATTGTGTTTCACCATTTCCATGTAAAAAAAGACGAAACTATACATACCCCACGTGCTATTATTATACTGCTATAGCGTCCAATTGTCAAGGAAGAATGATTTTATTGTGAGCTTGCGTGCTTTGAGTGCATTATGTTTGTGTCATGCAGTCACCTGATATTTTGACCACAAAAACATATTTGAAGTTGAATATCAATACAAATCATTATTTAATCGTTATATGGGGTAAATTAAATTAAATCACAATTCAAAAGTTTGTGGCTCATTTTATCACAATTTTTAAGAGCTTGTGACTCATTTTTTCTCAATTTTGAATACTTTGTGTCAGGCTCATTTTTTTATGAAATGAGGGGGCCAAGGCGCTTTTCACAAAGATGGGAAAAAGCCCTGTGTAATATTTAAAAAAAAATCAAATTTGTAATAAATGATATTAACTTATTTGATCGTTGCTTGAGATGGTATGTCAGATCTTTCTTTATTCATGTTTGATTTAATTTTAGTGCTTTCTAACCTATTAACTCTAGTCAGTAGTGTAGAATTTATTATACCCAATGGAATAATAAAGAAATACCTTGAGAATAGCCAACTCGCGATAATACAGGGTTTGAGCATTCAAAAACAAAATCAGTAAGATGCTTACACTTTACAGTGCGCACTTCATTGGGAGTTTGGTGCACATGAGCATTTTATTGTATTCCCCCATACAACTGTTGCATAGTTTACGTTAGAAGAAAATCATCATACAAATATTTTTTTCAAATAGTAAATAAACTTGTTTGAAGACGAATGATATTGCCTTAATAATGCAAGCATTCATTTGAAAGGACAAGAAAATACCCAAATCGGTTACGCAATATTTTAATGTCCGGAAAATACACCTGTCCGGAAAACACTCGTGAACCATTACTCTTTAGTTTAAGTCTTTATTTGAAACAAAATGCCAACTGTTAATTGCACGAAAAGTATTTTCATTTAATTCTCAAACTGAGTACCATTGTCAACTGAATTACTAACGACTCGCCCCCTTAACGACTCGCCCCATAACGACTCGCCCCGTGTTTTATAACGACTCGCCCCACATGTATAACGACTCGCCCCACATAGATAACGACTCGCCCCATCATTACTTTTATGGTTTTTTTTTATTTAATTTCGGTCATGTTTATGCTTTACTTCGATTTTATTGTGTTTTAAGTCGGTAAAAACTGATGGGGAATTGAAACAATATCTTAAGATTTGGCAAATTAGAAGTTTGATGAAATTTGTTAAAATGCTTTACTTAAACTTTCACCTTTTTCGGGAACGTCACAGTGTCAACAGAAACTGGGATACTGTATCGCATCCTGCATGATATGTTCAAGATTTCTACACCTGGAATTTTATTAACTCTTGCAATTAATATTATGCATTACCACAGTAACATAACCATGTTTTTGCATATATAATATATAACGACTCGCCCCATCATTTTTATTGTTACATTTTTAGCAACTATGTTAAATGTAAACAGTACAGATGAATAGAAAGAGAAATATATAAGAAAAACTATTTTTGTGTTGATGGTTTATTAGATACTTATGTACTTAAATACAACAACAACAACTTATAATTATACAATGCTTTTTTGCCACAAAAACAGAAAGTTACGCAGGGTGTATAA
>VMBQ01002008.1:69489-127786 GCA_007657795.1 Dreissena rostriformis | reverse complement strand
TAACGACTCGCCCCCTTAACGACTCGCCCCATAACGACTCGCCCCGTTTTTTATAACGACTCGCCCCACATGTATAACGACTCGCCCCACATGTATAACGACTCGCCCCATCATTACTTTTATGGTAGGATTTTTTATTTAATTTCGGTCATGTTTATGCTTTACTTCGATTTTATTGTGTTTTAAGTCGGTAAAAACTGGTGGGGTATTGAAACAATATCTTAAGATTTGGCAAATTAGAAGTTTGATGAAATTTGTTAAAATGCTTTACTTTAACTTTCACCTTTTTCAGGAACGTCACAGTGTCAACAGAAACTGGGATACTGTATCGCATCCTGCATGATATGTTCAAGATTTCTACACCTGGAATTTTATTAATTCTTGCAATTAATATTATGCATTACCACAGTAACATAACTATGTTTTTGCATATATTATATATAACGACTCGCCCCATCATTTTTATTGTTACATTTTTAGCAACTATGTTAAATGTAAACAGTACAGATGAATAGAAAGAGAAATATATAAGAAAAACTATTTTTGTGTTGATGGTTTATTAGATACTTATGTACTTAAATACAACAACAACAACTTATAATTATACAATGCTTGTTTGCCACAAAAACAGAAAGTTACGCAGGGTGTATAATAATATCAATACATTGAATTAATAAGAAACACCTACAAATTAAAAGAACCGCCATTTAATTAGCATTTTAATGTTTATTTGAAACCATTGCAAACTTTCCGCGCTAATTGTTCACACCTACAAATTAAAAGAAACGCCATTTGATTAGCATTTTAAAGTAAAGTTTGTGTGCAAAACACAAAAGGACTAATACGCATATTTATAATATGAAATAAGATTTTTAACACGTGTGATGTGTATTCAGATCAACAGGTAATAAATAGGTAGATTTAAGATTATAATGGTAATTTTAAGATTATAAATAAAAAATAATCTTACAGAAGAATTGTGTCCGTAAAATTTCGGCAAAAATTAAATTTCGGCAAAGACCTTTTTTCATTTTTCTTACCTTTCAATACCCGTATATATGAAAATATCTTTACCACGAAGCAAGGTATTCACGCTTTCGCGATTATGACACGTGTATTGTTGATTGTCATCACCCGCCCGCGGTAATGTACGTGTCAATTATGTTGTTTATTCATCGGTCTCTTTTATAACGATAATCCCTCTATTCTTGAGTAATTTAACCGGGGAATCTTTAATTGTCGGTATGATCTTAGCCTTTGCTTCTTTTTATAAATATAAAGGAAAGTATGACATGAGACAAATGTGCCGATATCCAATAGTCCTTAATTATCACAAAATTCATGCTTTATGGTAATATTGTCACTGAATATACATGTAAAAAAAAAAATCATAAAATAAAACTTAATACTAGCATCTTAATTTGACATTTAGTATATGTTTAATCAGTATTGACGTTACATGATCTCTAATGTTGTGTCGCCTGCTACAAAGTACAAACTGCGACATATAGAGATCACTTCTCCGTCGTCTGTCAGTTTGACACAATTTTTTTCATTCAGAATATGCCTGCAATAGACGTATATAAGGTCAGGTATCAGACATAAAACCGCTGAACGATGGTTATCAAACTATGCCGAACCTTAAATTCATATTCTGAATTGATTTTATTTATATTACCATAATATATAATATAACATTTTATTTTGATAGGGCGAGTCGTTATATATGTGGGGCGAGTCGTAATACATGTGGGGCGAGTCGTTATAAAAAACGGGGCGAGTCGTTATGGGGCGAATCGTTAAGGGGGCGAGTCGTTTGTCAACTCACCTTATTAATAAAAAAATTCTGCATACATCATATCTTATCAGTATCTTGTTTTTAATAGTTCCTTTGCATATGTTCGGATGGTTGTTTCTGGTTGAGTCGTGGGTTCTGTTTGATTCGTGGATATAGAAATCGCGTGAAATCTCGCGATGGAACGTTCGCACATGATGCAGTTCGTTACGGAAAAAAGTTTTGACACGGTCACCATTTTTGTCCTATCAAAAATGCATCAAAAACAAGTAAATAGTGTAATTCATCATAACTTGATAGGTCCTTATGAAATATTTCCTCATTTATGTATTGTTCATATAGTGTTTCAAACTAACACAAAATCGTTTATTTAGAATTATTTACCAGGCTACATCGTCTGTTGACATTTTTTCACAAGAAATTAACCTGTCCTGCAAGGTCAGTGTAAAGGCTATTTATAGTATGCAAATCTTGAAATTCTGGCAGCCAATCAAAACCCACGAATCAACCGGAAGCTTATTGTCATGATTGTAGTTTGACACTATCAACACAGTCGATTATTTTGATGTTTAAAGACGATAAAAATTTGGAAAAAAATCAACAAATCTTAAAGAAGAAAGGTTAATAATTATTTTCATAATGATTCATGGTCATATATTTATAAAATATTTTGTGATGTAACAACTTTATGAAAATTTCCCACGGCTAAACCAGACTATAGCATACGACTCGAGTGCGACTCATTCGCGAATATGAGTTAAAATAGCAAATGTTCTATGAACAGATAACGTTTTTTTTTTTATTGTTTTCGTACCATTTTTAATATGCAAATCGTTCTATGAATAAAAATACACTTAAATTATGAATACTTATTAGAGTTTCTGAAAATGTTAACCCCTCCGCCATGACATTTGCATTTTAATAACTCCAATTTCATATCCGCGAAAATGACCGAGAGTCAGAAGGTTTCAGTATACTTAATATTTTGGTGTGCAACTATATTCTCTAAAAACATGAACCTCATTTATTTGAAGACACAATTCTATGTAGGGGCACTTGTCATGACTTAATTTAAGAATATTTATATGTTCATGTGGAAGGGGAAACATTGTTGTGTAATAGAGATTCAATCTTTTGCTTGAAGGTTTGAGACTTTGACAGATGGCGGGAAACCCTCAGGAACTGGAGAGAAGCCGGTAAATAGATGGCCGTAAAACAGTGATCCTTGATTCATGGCGAGTTCTTTCTTACATATCGCACGACGCGATAAAAAAATCTCTGATAATTGGAAAAACTGGAACAATCCCAAATGTACAAGTGGTCTCATGATCAGTACATG
The DNA here is from genome assembly GCA_007657795.1 of Dreissena rostriformis. Lineage (NCBI taxonomy): Eukaryota > Metazoa > Mollusca > Bivalvia > Myida > Dreissenidae > Dreissena > Dreissena rostriformis. The sequence continues at coordinate 124,652 of VMBQ01002008.1, read as the reverse complement.
TGTATAACCAAAGACCTATAATACATTCATTATAGGTCTTTGGTATAACCGCTAACGGACGGGATAACATTCTTCGAACACGAAGACCACTACAACTTACGATGATGATGTGGAATGGTTTTTTCAAATATCTACAAATCAAAGCATCCAAATGGGGATTTGAATTTACCCATTCGAAAAGTACAAAAATAGTTTGGATTTATTTCTAAAATAGTGTTCATCGTACATTCTCAAACAATAACTACCGGTACACACGTTTGTTCACGCTTAATTATTCATAAATTACAAATTATTTGACAATGTGCAAACTAAAACATCAATATTATTTTAATGTCATAATTAAATTAAAAATAAACCATACAAGTTCGGTGGTTATTTTGTGAATAAAAGTAATCGATTAATAAATCAAAACTTGTACGTGTACCGTGAAACATTAGACACATTAGTGTCTTCGTTCAAGCACATCGGTGCAGCATAAACAATGGCAATAAAACAGTACAGTTCATGCTAAAATATCGTCATGAAGTCTTAATGCATGAGCAATTAACAAATATTACAATATGAATTCATTTTAATCAATCAAAGGTATCACTTGTTGAAGACATGTTAATGACCACGTCACATGTACATGAAGGTGGAGGTATTGTTGGAAGAAAAAATGTCAGAATACTGATTTGCAGTTGTCACAGTTGCTGTGTTCTGAAGAAAAAAAGACCTACGTTGCAACTTTACACGCAAATATAACATTCACAACAATTTGTAGTTACACGTTCATCCTTTTGCGAATGTCAAAAGAAACACTATAGTATCTTTTTATGATGTACGTGTTTTTCTACTCATACAGGGCAATTGCATGAATCGTTCGTCATGTTATAAAATTATGTATAAATGTTATAAGATACACGTTTGTATTTTGAATAATATCACATGCGTTAAATAAATAATTGGACATCGAAGAAAATTGTATTATTTATATATATCTTAATGCGAAAAGTATAAACATAACACTATTCACAACTCACACAACTCATGCATGTAAAATATGACATGTCTGTATATTGTATTTTGAGCCGGTGGCCTTTATTTACATAACACATAGTTTTATCTTGTCTTGTCTCGCCAAACAGCTGTTAACCGAGTATGCGTGGAACTATTTAGAGTAAAATAGCCGTTTTATACGTAATATAAGATAATTTAGTCAGAAATGAACGTCAAGATGACAACATTTTGTACGCTATGCACTAATGAACGCTGTACGTTGTTGTAACAATCTAATTAAACACAGATGTGATCGTGTTCGTGAAAAGTACATATCTATGTCCTGCACGTTTGTGCTTTTATTTACGACATTGTAAAACATAATATCTCAAAACAAATACGTTTGCACATGCCCAGGCTAAAACTTTATAAAAAAGAGAGTATTGCTATTGGCAAACGACTGTGGCACTGTATGTATACATATGCTTTCAAATCTGTTTATAATGCATTCACATAATCACAGCAAAACGAACGTCTATAGTTGTGCTTGTCGCGCATGAGTAATTACGGACTTAGGGTATTGAGCTTCTTGTTCATTTATTGTGTTATTGTTGCATGTTAAAAGCTGCTTGTTGTTTTTATAATTATAATGTTATACATTAAAACACAAATAAATGTAGAAATAGTTTCTAGACATATCGCATCAATATGCTATACTTGTATGACTCATATTCTCAGCTTTAGTATATGTAGTGTATTTATTCAGATTGAATATAGAATATTCAAAAACAAAAATATGATGGAGTTGTAAATTCCGATTGAAGAATGTGTATACTTGATTTACTACCAGATATGTGTGTATTTCCAAGTTTATGAGGTCCTTCAGCGCCCAAATCTGCAGTATGTGAGGACCAGGAGTGTATCGCAGCACTCATACCTAATTAACTTTACTAGACTCACGAACGTTGGGACTAATTATGAAGAAAAGCTGCAATTTCCAGTTTTTTTTAATTCATTTAAATTGTTGTCTTGTTCTGTGGGGGGGGGGACTCAAGTAACCGGTGTTAAACCCACGTGTCCGGTAGGTCGACCGCTAACAAAGCTCACGTGCGCCGGGAGCGGGGTGATAAGCATGTGTAACAACCACTGCGAAAACCTGACGGCCAAGTGTGTGTTTCTGGTATGTAGATACATAGGATCTGACATGAGTTGACACTTCATACCATATTGTATTAAACGAGTTCAGTAATTTTGTTGGTGGGCGAATTCCTGAACGATATTGATACATAATGGTATAAAATCACGAGTTTCATATTTTTTTATTTAATTTTAATAAGCGAAGAAAATCAATATTAACGGACGTAATTTCAGCAAAATTACACGACGCTATTGGGCAGTCAAACAAATAGCAGCCGATGAAAACGTTCAACATGCTTTATTACACATGTTTTAAGTTGAAACAATATTTATTTTTTTGTACTGCATACAAAACTTAAATATAGCATGTGATCAAATGTTATGTCATGATAAAGTTAATATGTTTATGAGGATCTTTGTGGTTGAATAAGACGCGTAAGTCAGTATTTTGTCAATTCTTTTTCAATGCAAATCTTCAAAATACGGACATTAATGCGAGATTCTTATTCACAAATATTTTCAGAATAATCCGTTTTTAAATAAGTTCTACAGTATAAAATATAAAACGCCTCGATAAAGACATATAACGATAAACCAGTACAATGTACCCTATCATGAATTTATACCCGTTAACACCCAGGCGTCAATGCAAAAAGATTTACTGGTATGCTCACTTGGTGTAACACTCGCATTTACAATATATCAGTTAACTTCACATAGCGGTCTTATTTCACACAAAAATCCCAAAGAATGGTTTTATTGCTAAATTTAGAACAGCAAGCACATTTGTGTATTTAGAAGAAATCGTGTTTGATTGTGGGTACAGCATATTTTGATCAGCAACGACACACATAATGTATTATTTAATGGCACAATCTTAAATAAGGAAAGAAGAGTCAATGCATACGACGAACAAGGCGTTCTTTTTAGGGTCATTATCTTAGTAAATGAATATGCACACATACTCTGAACACACGAATTACCAAACGCATTACTATTTTAACAACAGAATAAAATATCTTAAACATATGTTTGCTTTATTGGAACTAGAATATCCGATGTGAAATCAGTATATCAGATATTTAAGTAACAACAAGGCATACATATGTTTTAAATTTTGTTTCATTTCTCACAAAACGGAAATCTAGTTTTAAGTATCGTATCGTTCGACATGGATTGCGCTTACGAAAATGCCATAGTGACAATAAAAAAGAGGTCCAAGAATCGCTCACCTCAGTTCAAGGTCCACCAGTTCTCCAAGATTTCACTTGGCGACATAAATTGTGACTCTGCTTGACCAGATTCAGACATGGACTAGATATTGTCAAGATAAACATTGTGACTATGTTTCATCAAAAATGAATCATAAATGTGGTTTCCAGGTTAATAACAAGGACTTTCTTTGATTACAACTTGTGATACATTCGAACTTGGCCTAGATATAATCAATTTAAACAACCTGACATTTTTTTTTATTAAGATTGATTCATAAATGAGACTTACGTAGCAAGGTGTTTCTCAGGTCTGACATGGGTTTATAGTTTTTGGACACATGTTAACCAATGTCCATCTTTGACTAGATAGTGTCAAGATAAACATGTATGTTTCATCCAGATTAAGTCATTCATTTTGTTTCTAAGAAGGTAACAAAGTTTTTCTCTGATTCATCTGATGACCTAGTGTTTTGACGCAGTTGATTCAAAATCGAACAAGATATTTTCCAGATACAATTCTGACCAAGTTTCATCAATAATGTTAAATAAATTTCGCGGCTACAATGATACCAAGTTTTTTCTTCAGTTTGACCTGGTGACCTAATTTTCGCATAAACCGGATCCGAACTCGGCCTTTATATTGTCAAGAAAAACATTGTTTACATGTTTCATTTAGATTGGGTAAAAAACAGGTCCCTATAGCGGTAACAAGGCAACAAATTGACGACGAATACTGCACATCGAACGATGCCGGACACGGGACTAAAACAAAAGCAACAATTTGCGGCCAAATAAAGGAAAGTAACATATTGGTTTTTGTTTAATTGTTATGTTTCTAGATCTATATTATAGTAAGTCGAGTCATGTTCATTTTCAGATGTTTCATTGATCCCGACGTCAAGGTAAAATTTTCGTTGCAATAAAAGACAAACACTTAATTGCAGGTCAGAGTTATGGAACTTAGTTAGTGACCTCACACAATGACCCCGAACACATGTGTGAAGTTTCCCCGGGGGGGGGGGGTACTTTCTATATACGGGTATACAGTGCCCAAAATATGGGGTGTGTTTTTCGACTAAAATTATAGATATGGGTATGGTTTTGAGCATCTAAGTACAGATATGGGTATTGAAATCAGAAATTTGCTTGTATATAAATGCATATAGATTTGAAAGTATCAGTATCAAAATGGGTATGATAAATTTCATTCTTGTATATAAATGGGTATCAAAAAGTCAATATCGCCCAGCTGTATCCGCAATCACATAACCTGTAAATATACAGGTGTAACTTGGAACATTACTGTCTCTCCAGGGAGTAGAAACCAGACTGATAGAGAAATCTGGAACAAATTAATTAATTCAACCAGCATGATACAGTGGTATAATATCTCTGGGTACAATATGGTCATTATATATTGATCATGAGATCAATAATTGTTCTGATAAGCCATTTAGCCCAGCCAAGCACTGTATGTAGGTGTATATTCTTGTATTGAAATGGGTCCACTTTCTCAATGGTATCGTATACAAGTGGGTCTGCTTTTTCAAAAATCTTGTATCAAAATGGTTCTACTTTATAGGAGTTCCGGTATAAAAATGGGTCACAGTGGGACACCCCTACCCTAAAATTTGGGAAGTTACCCCCCCCCCCCGGGGAATTTTCAGTATACATGTAAATAGAACAAAGGAAAACCAGAATTAAGCGAGCGTGAAACTATAATTTACCTGAAGCGTTCGAAGATGCTTCTAACAAAATATAGACAGCAACCCATTTTGCCATTCAATTTGCATTTTTACTGAGCAGTGTGTCTTTTGTTTATAACTGATTTAAACCAACGCGGTTTAAAACTTAAATTGATTTCACACCATCTTGTAAACTCAACATGTCTAAAATAGCGCTAAATGCCATGCCAAGTCTTGAACAACAAGCAGACGTATTGGTGTGTCAAACGTTCTTCAGCGCAGGCGCGTCAAATTTTACAATTCTCAAAACATTGTTTCGTGATTGTGGGTTAAAGGGATACGTTTAAAATGTAACAAACTTGCTTTGACCCTGTGATCATACATACGAACCAGAAGGTATTCTAGAATTTCAGTTTCGTAACTTGAATACCAGTCTGTTTTTTATGTTGTAATAAGCCTTACGCTATGAGTACATGAACAGTAAACAGAAGTTCTTATAGAATTTCGTTTTCGTATCTAGAATGCCAGACTGTTTTCGCTAATGTTTTGATCAGCATTGGTTTGAGAATACAAGTGGATGGTCCTTAAGCGTACTCACTCATTCCTTTATATGTTGGTGCACTATGATAGTATATGTTTAATGTTTATACCACACGTTTACAATTGTATGTGTCGTTGACCTCTAGGAGATGTATTTTCCTCAATAATATCAATTTGATTTAATTCCATGCTTATACATATTATTTCAAACATATGGGTATATAAGTTAACTCTGTGTACTATGTCAGTGTTAACTAACTGCTATGATCGCAGACGAAGTGTAAGATATTGTACTATGTATACATAATATGCTTATGCTTTTGTTAACTATTGTAAACGTTTGTCTGTTTATTTGTTCAGCTCTTCATGTATTTGGAGGAAATAAAGTTATACATGTATTATACGTATAGTCAGACCTCGAAATGTTAATATCAACGCATTCAACGAATAGTCAATCCTAGCTAATTGAACTTTATGGAACAGGCTTTCTTGTTGTACTGACTAGACATATTCGCTGAAGCTAACCCCGTATCGAAAGACTGCATGAGTCGTTTAATATTTATGTCGCGCTATAAACCAATAATATTCAACGTTATGAAGGAAATCAATGTATATACAAGTACATCGATAAAAAAATATTGAAATACAGCGTGTTAAGTGAATCGAAATAGTCCATGCATTAAACAATACCTGGACATGTCGCTAATTATCAAACGATAAACAATAAGGCCACCATTGATGTTTGACCACGCGGAGAGAGATTCATTCGTTCAAATAGACTTTGATTGACAACATGACTTTTGCATTTTACTTCAATAGCTCAAGTCTGACCAGCGTACACGTTGTTATTTATTATAGTATTCAATATAACTGATGTATACTTGATTCATAAACCAAGTCTAAACTTCGCCTGACATCAATAGCACAATGCCGCAAACAACACACTTTACCTCTAGTATTATATTCGCCATCTTTTATTGCTGTAAACACTATTTTGCAAACTCTAGAGAGTTCCGTTGTCAAATGGTTTGTTGTGTTTTTTTTAAGATAAACACAATAAACAAATTGCATAACTTTACAGTAACATGTGCATAGCTTAATTGTCCCTATATATTTTACAAACATATATAATCAACCATGTCCCACATAATCACACGCACTATCAAGCTCTAAGCAAGACAATTACTTTATAAAAATAGTGTGTTGTAAAACAAACTACTTGGCTGTCCATCACGAACCAGTTAGGTAACTATTATTACAAACGAAACAAAGTATGATATTGACAAGGTTTGCGAATTCATTTAATTTTAATTACAAATTGTACTGCAATAAGGCACAAAATAGCACTATACAATTCTAACACAATGTCATTATATATGGATTGATCGAGATAAGTTTATACATATATCCACAAGAGCATTGAGGAAAGGGTCAGCGTATATACAGGAAAAATATACAGTACTTTCAGAAAACAAATCAAAGCTGGAGTCACGGGTGTATTTAATTTTCCGAGACTTACAGTGGAACAAAATCCCACATATAGTTAACTACATAAAACAGTTTTTAACTAACAATGCCGTTGAATTGAGGATTGCTGCAGTCTTATAATTATGCAATATGACAACCTTCAATATCAACTCAAAAATGACATACATTAACTATCCGTCATATCCCTCACAAATAAAACTGTTTTCATTTGCGACCAACGTACCACCAAGAACATTTTGCATCACAAGTCGAACATCATTTTGAAGTCAAGAACACATACATGCCCTATTTCGTCAAGCTTTAATAATTCCTAATTTCCAATGTCAATGCAAAATAATAATGTATAGTTCCATTGCCTGCCAATGATTATGTGTATGTTTATAGTTCTTATCTGACGGTGAACATTATAATTCATGCACACACCGTCTTGTCAGCAAATAATTGTTGAAAAGGCATTGTGTCATAGCACCCTGCTCCCTAAGGGTGTATGAACTAACACTTAATTTACCTTGTATCTTTTCCGTGAACAACGTAGGTCATTTAAGCACACGAGTTCTGACATATCAAACCACACATTCCTCAGACTCCTCGCAGTGCAATGTGTATTACCTTAAGAGAAACAAAATACTTTATCCCATAGCCCATGTACCATCCAGGAATGCTTTCAATGTCATTTGTCTTATATTCCAAACATATGCTCAATTTTTGACATTTATTAAATTCTCGTCGTCCATTGTGTCCTTGTCCAATTCAATAATATCGTTGTCCTCGTCTAAGACATCTTCTTCGTCGTAATTTTCACTTTCAGTGTCAGCTACTTGTTTAACATGCTCGGTGAATGAAATAGCACTATCGTTGCTCATCTCAGAAAGATCGGGTCCGTCGTCTTTTATGTCATTCTGATCTTTCACTGCCTTATTATCACTTCCTGTGTTTCTTCTTTTTATCAGATAATCCGTAATTTCACCGTCCAACAGAGCCCCGCCATTGTGTTGCACCATCCAACAGGAAACGGAAGTATTCGTTGCTAGATTCAAACGATGCCCTAGTGTAGCCATTACTTTCCTGGGTCGTTGCGTGTTTCCGCTTACACGTAGCCGACCCATAAGTTTACCCTTCCGATTTTTCGTTTTCTTTAAGACCACATTTCGATAAAGGAACTGTCCTAGAAACAAAATATAACAAATAATAAACTTTCTGTAAATTATTTAACAAAAATAGCAACGCAAGAAGGTTCCAAATGTAACAAACTCATAATGTGAAGTTAGTGGTGATACAACCACTTATAATTCATGGGAACAGTACATGCATTCATATGTAACAACGACAGATGACATGGATTGTATCAGATAAACATACCAAGTAAACCGTGCGTATGATAGGAAAGACCCTTGTGCTCGACGATATAAAACCCCAAAAAGTTGACCTTGCCCGCGCTCAACTGTGACTTCGGCTTTAGGTGACGCATCACTAAAAGTGTAACCCTATCGCTGAAAATAACCACTACCATGGTTCCTTCCTGGTCTACGACAATCTTGGTTTTGCTATGACTCAGTGTAGTTCCATTCTCCCAATCAATGGTCTCGCCCATCAGCGTTAGCTTAGTGGGAGTAATGTGAAGGACAAACTTCCAGCGTTTTATAGTTATCTCCCCCAAAAAGGTTTTGATAACGCCAGGTGGCGTGTAGACAGTGATGTTGGGGTCTTTAGGCGCTTTGTTGGCAACTACCTTTGCATTCACTGTAAGACCTAAAATTGTAGTACAAAATACAAGTTTGCTCAACAATTGCCTGGAGTTTAGCAAATAATAGTCTAACACCTAAACGCTTACTAGTATTAAAAAATATTCGAAACGAAACTGGAAGAATTTGTAATATAAATATGCCAAACTATACAAAATAAGTATACCAATATAACAATTACTCATGTCTGGCTCAGGGATGTGGCAAACATTCATGAGAAGTATAAAGCAAGACGCTGTGATACATAAGCCTGCATCCTGATAATTGTTGCTAAGCATTAAAACTAACCAGAGTATTTGTCGGTCATGAGTTGATAGACGTCGCCCTCTTCTCCCATGACGTCAAAGCAGATGGCGTATTCAAGGTCCTTCACGTTCACGATAAAGTGCGGGTCGTTGTCCGCCATCGCCTTAGAGTGTTCTGGAATAGCATGGTGTTCTAATGTTTATAATACTAACCTTTTGCATGCTGGGAAATTCGTCGTCTGCTAAAATGTCGTCTGCTGAATTTCTATTATTAGCATTTTCTTCGATTTTTTTCAAAGAATACTATAAGAATAGCAAACAGTTTGGATCCTGATGAGACGCCACATTCTGTGGCGTCTCATCTGGATCCAAACTGTTTGCAAAGGCCTTTAAAATTCGATTCCAGCGCTAAAAGGGTTAAATGCACCGACATTTTCATAAGAACTTGTAGTCTCTCGAACGAACAAAAAAGCAAGACATAGACAGAGGTGTTTAAACAACGTTGACCGAATAAACTATGAATTTAGGTTTGTTTTCAAAAAGAAACACTCTTTTTCATAAACTAATGTGTTTCGTTTTGCAAATAAGGGAGGCATTTGTTACAATACAAGATATAAGTTTTTAAACAAGCTATTTATTATTATTATTACTACTTATACTTATTTTTCCCGCCAGAGCTTGAGGCCCGGATGGAGAGGTAAGAGCAGCGTTCCCAGGGTCGTCTTCCTCCTCGAGAGCTTTTGCGTCGTCTGTAAAACATAAACGTACACATATTACTTATTAGCGCAAAATGGGACTATTCACAAGTGACACATATATGTGCCTCTGCATGAACATACATTATCCTCAGGTAAGCGACCTGGGCCAAATTAGTCCACCGTTTTACTATCATGCTGAGAAACGCTTGCATTTCCTCCTATAAGACCACCAAACTATGACGCATTTAATACTGTTTTCACTAAAGGTCGCAGGGATATTATAATTGTTATACATATACATGTGTTTAATTGTCTGTTGGTATTTGTATGCTAATTTATTTTCTGATATGTAAGTAACTCCTGTCAAATTTCTATGTAATTCATTAACTCGAGTACTGCGTGCTAAAAAAAAAACACTCCAATAAACGAAGTAATAAAATAATGACGGCCGTTAGTCACTTTGCCAAATCGTGGATATACGGTGGGTCCATCAGAAAACAACAACAAATGCATATAAGCCTCGCTCTGTAAAAAGGGGATTGAATACATGTGCGTAAAAAGTCGTCCCAAATTAGCCTGTGCAGTCCGCACAGGCTTATCAGGGACGACACTTTCCGCTTTTTTGTATTTTTTCGTTTTAAGGAAGACTTTTCTTGACGAAAATTTAGTTAAGGCGAAAAGTGTCGTCCCTGATTAGCCTGAGTGGACTGCACAGGCTCATCTGGGACGACACTTTACGCACATGCATTAAACTCCGTTTTCTCAGAGTGCGATTAATATGTTAAATATGCGGACTGCACAGGCTCATCTGGGACGACACTTTACGCACATGCATTAAACTCCGTTTTCTCAGAGTGCGATTTATATGTTTTGTATGCATACCACTGTCCCTACCTTCCTGAACGTTATAGTCGGTCTCGTTGGACTTCTTCTCCTCGGGCTTGATTACCACCATTGATGTCACAGGCGTCACAAAGTTATACTACAAATAAACGTATCACACCAAAGTTAGTTGTATACTACCAATATAAACAGCGTCCGGGTATGCTATAAATACAAATACCATTCTAAATTAAAGCGTAAATAGAAAAACAAATCGTCAGAATAATGCTCTGGCAAATATCACACCATGCTTAACTCATTTATGCCTAGTGGACTCTCCCATCCTTCTTAATTGGATCAATTTATTTCCAAAATTAGGGATGTCTAGTATATTTATTTCTATATTTAGAATATTTCTTACAGAAATTTCTTTAAGCAAACAGCGCAGACCCTGATGAGACGCCGCATCATGCGGCGTCTCATCTGGGTCCACGCTGTTTGCCAAGGCCTTTTTTCTAGACGTTAGGCATAAATGGGTTAACTGAAAATAAAACATCAACACAGACATAAGCAAATATAAAGATTACATCACAATGTTGTATAACCAATGCAAATGACGTCATAAAGTTATAAAATTACAAAACAAACATAAAATATTATCCAGAAAATATAGTACAAATGCATACATTATTAAAATCGAATTGATTGTACTATTACCGTTAAAAAAGTACAGCTAATACATGTACCATCAAAATGTTTAACAACAGTTACAAATTTCATAACAAATTTATACTTACATGCAACTATCCTCACAAACCTATACTACAAATACTACAAATGCATATTACGACATAAAAATGTCTTTGAATACATTATATCGTCAACAATATCCCCATTTTACCAGTAACTACACATGCAAATATAGGTACATATGTACGTTATAGACATACACAATTTGAAATAGGCAATAAGTAAAACTACTTATACAATTCCCATCACACAGCCACATTACAAATACACATATCGCAACAACTACACACATATCAATGTTTAAAATGTGTAAGACACCTAAATTATGTTGCACTAGCAATATATGTTGTTAACAACTAGACTCTCTTTAATAAGCCGAACACTGGGTTTTCACTTTTACTGGCGAAACAATATATGCTACGAAAAGTGGTACTCCATTTAGTTGGCAGAACAATATGTGCTATGAACATGCGTTCTCTTAAATTTCCGTTCAGTATGAAAAATCGTACTCTTTTTAATTTGCAAAATAATATTTGTGATTAAAAAAAACATTGGATCTTTAATCGCAAATTAATATATTTATTGCGGACAGTCGTATGCTCTTGTTTGTAGTAATATTACTTGATAAAAACCTTATGCAAAACAATATATAACATTTAAAATGAATTATCGCTTATACACACTTTAATGGCTAGACGGACGGCGTCCATACGGAGGTCGTCTCTTAGCAACGCGTTTTCCGTCTTCAGCTCCTCCTCCAACAGTTTCTTTATGGTCAGATAGGCCCACGTCTTTTGCACGATCGTAGAGAAATCCAGCCGGGTCTTGAACTCGGACACTAAACAAATAATCGGAAAATATTAACATTTTATGGTCAGATAGGCCCACGTCTTGTGCACGATCGTAGAGAAATCCAGCCGGGTCTTGAACTCGGACACTTTACAAATAATGGGAAAATATTAACAAAAAGAAATTTCAGCTGCACCAACAGGAAAGAAACCTCGTCATAGGACGGGGCTCTATATTTGTAGTAAAGTAACGTCGGAAATGGGTTTCCTTTAATTCTTAAAAAAAGCGCCGCCTTTTCCATCTCATCTGAAAATAAAACGTCATGTGTTGTTTTAAGTCGGTCTCCCGTCGCTGATCAAGGCATTGATCATCCATTATACCTTCCCCTAGAAACACAAACAAGAAGGACAAGATTGCCATAGATCGCTCACGTGTGTCATGTTTTTGATAGCAGAATAGGTATGTTGCGAATCAAGTATTCCATGTAACTGCCCTAGCCGTATTCTGTTTTAATCCCAGTGGCATTATTTGAACACAGTAGAGGCTCACTATATAATGTTACATGTACATAATACATATTACACAGTTGTGCCTTGTTCATGAGAGGAGATTGTTTTCTTCAAATTATTTTGTTCATTTAGACTATAGTAAACATTTGACCCAAGGGGTCGGAACAAACTTTGTAAATGATCACACTATACCAATATATGCCAATAATTTAACCATTGTGCCTCGTGTTTTTTTAGAAGAAAACATTTAAAGATATTCTGTAATATATGTCTAAAACAATGAACCCATGAGCGTGGGTAGTTTTGACCCCACTGACACGATTTGAACACAATTATTATAAAACTTCGATACCATATTACATACCTGATATTGCACCCCTGTGCCTCGTCCCTTTTCAGAGAAGGATATTGTGTAGTTATTTTGCAAATCAAGTGTGTAATAACCCAGTGACATTCAAAGTGTAGTAAGTATTGACCCAAGGAGCATGAATTTAAAAAATTGTTACAATTCTATTAAATGTTAATGAATACCGATACATATGCCTTCAGCATTATAGTAAGGACAAGATTTTACAAGTTAACACCATATACCTATAAGGAAAATAAGTTACCCACAGGGCAGGCCGATTTTAAATACAGGTGTATGATTTGAACAAAATTGGGTCTACTATTCAGGGTAGCAAATGTAAACCATCTGGGACTTGCGATTTCAGAGATGATGTGTTCATTTTGCGAATGGTCATTTTGCGATTTATGTCTATATTAACCATATATAGGGTACATGACCAGTGTATTATGGAAAATACCAAATATCAATTCTCTCAGATTTATAGTTAGATAAAAGAAGATTTGTAAGCTCTCACTTTATACATATTTTAGAAACAAGTAACACCCAGGTAAGTGCAAAATTTAACCCCAGGGGCAGGATTTGAACAAATTGTGTGTGTCTGTGTAATACACAGAGTTTATTTACAGGTCGTCGCTGAGTCTTCACGACTACATTATGTGTGAACCTGCCCCTGTGACCTTGCAGAGGAAACATTTAGTTTTGAGCCAAAGTAGGTCAAATTTTCCCCCAACTGCTCGGTTTTTCGTCGAAGCATTTTTTTTTAATACAAGTACACCAGTGCAGGGTAGCCAATGAGACCTTATCGTTCACTGGTAATAGATTTAAACAAATTTAGGAAAAAAACAACACTATATGATGTTATACCCACTATCAAACGTCAAGGACTTGCTGTTCAGAGACGTGTTTAAGTTATTTTGATTTATAACTCTTTATAAAATATGTGACATCTGGGGAATGTATCCATAATTAAGAAGAAATCAAACTTCGGCTTTGATGAACACGGTACCATAAATAAAGTAAATAAGTAATTAGAAGGATAAGCGCATTTTAAGGTATTTAACATGAAATATAACCATATTTAATACAGACTTGTCTTCAAAATGCTAATTTCGTAGCTTTCCCATTCTAACATCGTTTTCGAAAATACAGGAATTGAGAGGAATTTGAGCCATTTTAGGAAAATATAGCAAATTAAATAACAACGTCAAAATACAGGAATATATAGGAAGATATAGGAAAGTTGACGCCCTGCATTGGTTACGTTACAGACAAACAAATACATCTTAAAATGCTTTTGTACGTTTGAAATAAAAATTATCATTCGATTACAATGACATACTGAACACATTTCTTCATAGAATAATTAAAACTTCATTACGGTTGTTTCTGTTGTTCTGCACCACCTCCGTTGTCGCAGTCAACTCCAGGAGGCCCTGGTTGCTGCTGCCGACGACGGTCATCGTGATCGCGTTGAAGTCCTCCGCCTTTTCGTTCAATTGACCGGCCACTACCAACTCCGAACCGTCGAAAAAGCTCGGGAACTGCGTTCGAGTCACCGACGTCAAGTTGACGGTGTCGTCCAGGTACGTGAACGAGAGTTTGGACAGCAGGACGTTGGAAATTTCGTCGTAAAATCCGACCAACTGGAGCGTCGAATCGGCGTCGGTGTAAATCTTCCGAGCGAAGCCGTTATTCCGTGCGGAAAGTTTTTTCAAAAAGTTGTAGTTGGCGTCATCGCCAAAAGCTATACTGAAGATCTGAATTTTCTCCCTGTTTCGTTCATCGATGTTGTTCAGGATCTTTTTGAAGCTTGTCACGCCGACCGTAGGGTCGCCGTCTGTGAGGAAAACGATGATCGGAGCGCTAACGCCGACGTCGCTGACGTCTTGAAGATTATTGATCGCGTTCACTACAGCGTCGTTAACGTTTGTGCCTACGGAAGAAAACGTGAAAAAACCGTGAAAATACGTGTCGGTAGAATAACACAAGAAACATGGTGCATTTACACTGTTTAAGTTTAAAAAAAAAACTAACAATTTTCTTAGAAAGTTTACTTTCATTTCCACGTTTACTTTTTGTTTCTATTATCGAATAACGCATTTTCTTATTCAGATGTAAGAGTCAGTTGAAAATTATGTAGATTGAACTACTACATGAATCTGCATCTACAAATAACATTTATGTTATTCATAATAAAATATAATTAATTCATTACATACATATTAAATCACACATGCATATACCAGACAAAACATGGGATAAAAAGAAAAGTACGTTACATTGACGAGTAACACTATACATGGCAATTATGGTGATGTATATTTTCATGTCCTTTCATTTCAAACCAGAAACCATTACGAGAATCTGAATACAAAAGCATGAATGCATCCAATGACAATAACCATTTATGCCTAGCGTTTAGAAAAAAGGCCTTGGCAAACAGCGTAGACCCAGATGAGACGCCGCATGATGCGGCGTCTCATCAGGGTCTGCGCTGTTTGCTTAAAGAAATGTTTCTGTAAGAAATGTTCTAAATATAGAAATAAATATACTAGACATCCCTAATTTTGTAATAAATTGATCCAATTTAGAAGGATGGGAGAGTCCACTAGGCATAAATGGGTTAATCACCGTGCTCGTACCTCCATCGGCGATAAGGTCCTGTACGTAGTTGGTCGCCGCCGCAATATTCGCCTTGGAGGCAGGTAGCATTCTAGGAGACCAGGAGTCAGTGTGGCTCGCGAAAGTGATAATGTTGAACAGGTCGTCCGAGGTCAGTTCAGTCAGAATCTGGGTCATCGCCTCCTGGAGGGGGCATTTGATTGTGGATATTTTTTTTATAAAGTTTACACCGTTAAAATTTGCTTTCTGTAATCATAATAATGTCTCGATTATACCGAATGATAGGTTGGAAACTTGTTGTTGAGCTGTTTAAATTTGTAAATACTCAATCGGTGGTATACATTTTGAGTATGTATATCGTCATATTTTCTGAAGTTCTAAGGCAGTCCATTTTGTACAGTTGGTTTTGTTTACAAACGGTGGCATTTTGTTTAAAATTTCGAACATACCTTTAGTTGGTTAAAAATACAAGAAATGCAAGTACCGGTGCATTGAGTTAGTAGAAATACAAATACCATTTGTTGAAATACAAGTACCATGACTTGGTAGAAATACAAGTACCATGACTTGGTAGAAATACAAGTACCATGACTTGGTAGAAATACAAGTACCATGCCTTGGTAGAAATACAAGTACCATGACTTCTTAGAAATACAAGTACATGTACTTTTAGTTGGTAGATCTTCCTTCCGAAGCTCATAGAACCACTGGTGTCGAGAACAAACAGGATCTTCTTGCGGAGGGGCTGAATACTGATGGGGGCGAAAAAGTGCACGAAATACCCGTCAACGATCTATAAAGAACAATATGAAATGCAAACAAAGTGAAACTTCAGCTGCACCAGCAGGTGAAACACCTTGTTATACCATGTGACCCTTTATGTACGCAAGGAACCGATCGCTAAACAGTGAGACACACACAAAATTAACTATATAAGACACACGCGTACATACCAAACACACAAATATGAACACAACGAGGTTCACCGCATATGAAAGTTCAATGAAAAGAGCATAGTGGGTTTTGAAGTCAACAAGCAATTGTTAACTAGTACAGACTGCGGTTCACAAAGAGTTTCCGTCTTCTGTTAATTGGTGTCCTAAAACATGATCGATAAAACAACTATATCGAAAAATACATTGTGTAAACATGCCAATTAGTTTGATCTTATAACTACAAATTTCACAATCTTTACATGAGACAGAATACAAATAAGGTCATGTCAACCTGCAATTAGTAAAAAACATCACCCAACAGAATCTATAACACATAAGAAAGCAAACACATACTTTATTAGTACATGCCCATGTGAGCGAAACGTTCGGAAAAGTGAAGTAACTGAGTTAAATCAGTGACCTGGAATGTTTTAAATTATAGAAACAGAATACTTAAGATTTTTTATTCTTGCATGCCTACTTACATACATATCCCCAACGTCCAGTGACCTCTCGACGTCATACTGAACGCTGAACATTCCCGAGATGCCGTGTGTCGAGACGCGCACCTGCTCCGCCGGAGAGGGGTTGTAGCGGATGTAGGCAGTGCGGGGTGAGGGACGCTCAACAAGCGCCAGCTCGTTTGTTGCTGTTAAACAGAACAACAGTTATCTAATATATATCTGCTTTGTTGGAGTTCCAAATGTATATGTTGACTCATGCCTTCTGCACATCGCCTCAATTGACTTAACTATGTAGCTAAGTTTCATGAAAATCCTTCGTTGGGTATGGGAGATAAGAGGCGGACTGGAAAATAGGGGCACACTTTTTACCTTAATTTGCTTATCTTTTCAATGACCCTAAACCTAAAGCAGAGTTTCCTCAAAATGCCTAAGGGTAATGGGGATATGAAGCGAACACGAAAATGGAAGCTAAACTCTTTAACTTTATAGTCTGCCATTCACATTGTGTCGGAATGACTGACTTATGTATTCTGTGCATCGTCTAAATGTCCTATATATTTGAGGCATGTTTATGAAAATCCGTCAAAAGGATAGACGAGACATGGAGCAGACGCGGAAGTCTTACGGACAGACTGAAGGAAAGCCGGACAAACATCCTGGCGGACTGACAAACGGCTTAAATGCTTTTATATAACATCCACCCGTTTTGCGAAGGTGGAATAAAATATAACGCGGTAATTATATTATGTAAAGACATGAAAGTCATATTTAACACAACCACTTACTCGGCAATGAAAACGCGTTTGCCCATATGTCGTTTCTGACGGGCGGTATTCTCAGAGCGGTTATCTCCCTTGACTCGCATATGTACACCTCCACGAGCAGTTGGTCCACGATCTGCTTCGGGTCGATGTAGATCACATGATCGTAGTGGCCTCGTTTCCGCTGCAGCACCTCGTTGTACGTCAAGATGAACGTCACCTCCGACTGCGCGGCGATGTTGATACTAACGCGGAAACGGTTCGAGTCCCGTGGCCTGCAAAATGGTCATTTGGTTTGTTTTCGAATAATTGTTTGATGGAAACATGACTGCCAATGTGATAAGGGGCCATCCAATAATGCTGCATATTGGTTGGATGCGGTATTTGATAGAATAAAATATAGGCGTTTCGATTGGATAGAACCCTGGAATATTTAAACATTACATTGACAACGACAATACACGTATCGCATGTGTTATAAGTAACAGTAACACTTAAAGTTGCAGGATTGTCAACAAATGTGGCATGTGAAGTTCTAAATGTCATATTATCGTTTATCTTAAAAGGTTTCTTATCGGCATGTACATATTTCAAACTGTTTACAGAGCTCTATGACTCATATTGAAATGCTTTAGTAACCAGTTGCACCATTTTATAATATTTACATGACAACATGCGATCGTTCTTCTAGATGTTATATGGTAGAATCAAAATAACACGGTGATGAAGCAAAATGGATTCTATACCAATAATTGCGTTTACGGAAAACGCATGCTTTATTCGTTTAACATCCTTTTTAATTAATCACTGTGAATATAATACTTGCGTAGGATGATAAACATAATAGAAGATCATGCGTAAGTTACAGACTTACCTGTCGTGAAACATGTGAGCTGCGGAGTGTCCTTTCCGCTTGGCTTTCTCGTACATCTGTAGAGCCTGTTCTTTCTCCTTGACCGTGCCAGGGTAGGCAATCCCGTCAACCATCCTGCAACACCAGAGAACTCCGTCTAATAAACTATAAATAATTCGGTGCTAGGATTACTAAAATGCCATTGTTGAATTATACTCTGAAACTCAATTCACTTTACTCCGACCGACCTGCTTTGTCCTGCAACTGGTCAATAAAAGAATTCAGTTTGTTAAAACAAATGCGATTACAAAAATATAAGCATCCAAATTTGGGTTAAGATAATAAATATGTAGCACGCTTATTTATAACTGAAGCATGAACATATTATTCAACTTTGGATTATATAAACTTTCATGTTTTTATGTCTAGCTCTGCGTCCGCAAATACATGTGTGGAGGTTTGGTAGATGACCATGGATAAAAACTTGTTTTATTTTTCATCAGCAAGGACTAATAACTTAGAATAATAATAACAAAAGTACAGTACTTAAACAAACAATTAATGTTTGCTCTTTCCTCATGTGATTAACATGAATAAAGTTTAATAATGTTGGAGTCAGGCAATTACAAGAACACTTATGTGCGATTGTTTAACTGTTAAGTTGAAATGGCTAATCGTCTTCATGACTTCGTATGCAATGACGTGGAACCACCTGCGTAGATTGAAAGAGGAACATTAAAGCTTCATTGAGATAAGCCAATTTTGTAATATGGAAAGAAACACAAAACTTAAAGACATGGGACCACCAAATCCATCTTTTGGCATACTGAAAGCCGTTCTATTCGTTGAAAAACATGAAATAAAATCCGGCTGACTGGATACCAAACAGTGTAAAAAACGTTAAGACGTTTATCAATTTTTTCAAATGAGTAAATAGAAAGCATAATTTCCTGTCTAGAGTTTTAAACACTAGAGTTCGTCGATCTCGTCGTAATCGTCGCAAACGGCGCCAAGATATGGTTCATATTATAAACATTGTCAGATTTTTCATTGCAATGTGAACGAATATTCTTCGTCATACAAACAATTTCATCGCTCAGGCCAGGTACTATCATAATGGTGAGCCAATTAACTGAATATTGACCGTCATTAATCATTCACGTACTTGCAAACCCATCTCGCTAACAAGACAGTGCCAATAAGTAAAGCACACACGATAGGTTACCGTTGATGAAGTAACTAGACATCGCTAATTACACCTTTATAAACAATATATGCGTAACCGAGCTGGACAGACATCAAAGGCTTGTTCGTTGCCCAAGACGTACATGCAATAACAGACGCATACTGTATGAGAACTAATATCCATAACAGTTAGCGGGCAAGAGACAAAACAATTCTGAGGTGTTTAAAGACATCTGATGTGTTTAAAGATGTATTTTTCTTTATCTTTAGTTAATTATTTGTATTATCGTTATATCAAACAATACGGACCCTGCTTGCGTAATTGTTAATTGTGAAAACATTTTCTGTTTTCAATATCAGCGGGGGAATCGTGTTGATGAGGACTATTTGGGAACATAGAGCACACTCATTCAATAATAAATAGGAGAATGAAAAATATATACGTATATTTGAATTAACAGCTCATCGTAAAATGTTACTACTGCATATTATTCAAGACGCCGTATTGTTATGTGCACAACACATAGGTTTAGGAGTTATGCACGTTTTAAAAGACGTTTGAACACATTCAAGCATACCGCATCAAACATGTAAATCTACTTCTTTTATAAACAGGAGCCGCTGTGGTCTTTTAGTGGATAGTGAAACTGGTTTCTGTCAGAAATAATGTTCAATATAAAGAAAATGTCATGTGCCAGCAATATGTTCATGGCCTTCTTTTTGTGAGACCCGGTTAGTAATTACCATNTAATAATAATAATAATAATAATAATATTGGTACAAAATGAGCGAAAATTCCATATTATTGGTAAATCTTTTGCTCCTGAAAATGCCCTAAATATTGCCATTAATTATACCGGTACTGCTATTATATTTACTGCAACACATCCCGATGCTTTTATGTTTTGATTAACAGACATGCGAACACCCTTAACTTATTAATCAGTTCAGACGAAGAACAGACACAATGATAAATCAGAAAATCAGCAGCCACTGTTGATTTCTCTATGGGCTGATGTACGAACCGATACACTGATGTCTATCTGTTAGATTTCCCAGCTAATCCGGCTTCCAAGTGCACTACAGATTTGCACAAGTTTAAATTTGTATTTATCGGTATATAATAACTACGGCAGTTTTATTTTATGATGGTATAAGTAAAATGTACCAGAACCAATTTTAATATCGTGATAGCATTATCACTCATGTGGTGTCTTCGTGATCGATGAATTAACTTTGCCAAGGCTTTATTCGCTTTGAGGACAAGTTACAGAAAGCACGTCATCGTATTATACAAATATGATTTTGAAGTACATTACGATAGGTTTTCTTTACATGTGAGGCGTAAAATGGACATCTTGTATTATTGACGTTATCAAGGGCCCGTTCATAAAATAGTTTGAATTGACAAAGTTCTTAAATTGACTGCATTTAAATGATTACATTAATGTACATATGTTTTATTGTTTCCTTGTTTATTAAGTTATTCTGATTTGCTTAACTGACTTTCTTTGAGGCATTATTTTTTTTTACTGTTTCATAATGAACAATAAAACAAAAAAGCTTTTCCAGATGAGTGTATTAGAATTCCATCACAAATGCCCATTAGTTTCACATAATTTAAAGCATCACATTCTACATGAGTCCAATGAACTCAGTGTTTGGAGATCTTTATGAGCATATCTAAAACAGGTGAACCAAATCATGAGAGAACTAAAGGGAACAATAGACAAATGAGTTATTCTTTTAGGACGATCAACTTCTTTGTCGACAGTGGTACGATGACCTCAAACAAGTATCAGAAAGGAGTGGTACAAACAGATTTATGTTTGTGGAACTGTGTATATACGGTAATTATTGACAATTCGTTGTTCTTCTTATTTTTATCGTGCCGTTTACAAATGATGATGCCTACATGGATCAAGCAATAATAACACCAAATTAATTATGCCATTTTTTGGGAAAAAAAATGACACAACATGGAAATATCTATCCCGATTATAGTCGAGGCCTGTGCAAGAAATACGAATATACCTTAAAGTATAAAATATATCACAATATATACAAGGACGACGTTATTATTTTTCAAGAAGGGAAGACTATGTTTCAGCGTGTTTATCCAATGTGATCAAATATGTCCGAAAGACTTAAAGATAAGCCAGAAGAGTTGGCTTTATTTCATGCAATTTGTTTAATGCGAGTTGCACCATTCCTGATTTGCACGACACATATCTGAATGTTAAACTATATGATGCTACATGTGTATGTCTAAACGTTTTTTTTAACAAAGACGAGATTTAGTTGATTCTCGTTTCATGTCATCGTGCCTCGTGCTCTGGTCTGTATACAACCATTGCGTAGTTAAATGGTAGGTTTATTGCAAAGTATTCTCGTTTATTGCTATTCAATTCGAATTGTGATGCTATGAGGTTAATTGTTATGTACACTTGGATGTGTGTATCACTGTTTGGCAAATGTTCTTTTGCGCATTGTATAATAAAGAATTTATCTCATGCTGGTGCAGCGGAAGTTTCACTTCATGTGTATTTGCAATTCTGATCACATTAGTTTACTATTTCCTGGTAATAAATCACTTTTTGGCAATTGGACGTTTGTAATCGGGAGATTTATAGATACGTTTGCCAGGGCATCTTTCCATTTCCCCGTATGCCAACATGGCTTGGAATCCAGCAAAACTATTTTGGTTTGTAAGATATCGTGTAAACGAGTTTGTTTTTAACAGAATATAAAATTATGCGTCTTTTAAAATAAATACAAACAGAGAAAGCGAATTGGTGAATAAAATGAACTTTTCTCCATTTTGATTTGAAATAGCAAAAACAGCCGAGTCAATGGTTATGGCTTAAAAGTGGGAAATATTTATGATTTGTGTGGCAACCCGAATTTAGGACCGAAAAAGTTTTGATTAAAGCGCAACAAAACGGCCGTTAACCTTGTTTTTATTACCATTGTTCTTAGCCGATCAGATTTTCGGATGATATGGTGTATTGGTGTGGACATTTCTTGACAAATTTGTCTCATGCACAATATATACCAAACGTAAAGCTATAAGACTTAAATAGAATTAAAGCTTTAACATATGAATATAACTTAGAACTTAATATCCATTGCAAGAAATTAAACTGGTTTTAACAAAATAAATTATAACGTGTTTGAGAATGCCTATCCGTGGACTTCGTCTCCCCAAAGCTATTTATGCCAGATTGTGCAAGTAACAAAAATCTTCGTTCAGTACATACATTGTTAAAGCTGAGTTCGACAATATTTTATATAAAAAAACACCATGATTTGTACCGAATGTACATATTTGTACATGATTATATTGTTCGAAGGCATCTCCTAATAAATTAAAGAACAGAAACAAAAACG
This sequence comes from Dreissena rostriformis, assembly GCA_007657795.1. Classification (NCBI taxonomy): domain Eukaryota; kingdom Metazoa; phylum Mollusca; class Bivalvia; order Myida; family Dreissenidae; genus Dreissena; species Dreissena rostriformis. The sequence goes on along the minus strand of VMBQ01002008.1, from coordinate 101,496 downwards.
TGGTTCATTCTTAGATCACAAACCGAATCTATGTAAGAATTATAAAGACATATCTTAATAAGTTTCATTTCCTTGGGAGAATTTCAGATTGTGTCTTGAATAAAATCAATATGCCAAATACCTATATGTAAAGGAATATAGGCCTTAATAAATGATGATGAAATCAATAGTTTGCATTAATGGCTACATCTTTTCTACATAATTCCTTGTTATTAAATAAAGTTTTAATGAGTTCATTCGGAAGTTCTACACTAAGTTTTAACGCGAAATAACACGTTAATCCATACCATCTGCCAATTCCCGAATTTATCTGAATTTTAAACATGAACACGTAGCAGATGTTTTGACATCTGTATTTGCGAATGAAGAAATTTCTGAATAAACATCTTGTTCGACCTGCCTATCAAAAACGACGACACGTGCGTTGCGTTATTTTTGGAAAGAAATTCGATGAAAAAACTTAATGGTCGGAAGTCATAATTGCGCCTGATTTATTGCAGACTTAATAGCATGTGCTGCTCTAGTTAGTATGACATGTACTGGAAATACATGTAGATGTTAACGACTGAGAAATTATGTCGGAGTCTTTTTTCATGATGATATAATATGTTTGTTCTAGTTATCTTTGTTTGTTTCAGATTTTATCTTTTTTATAATTGGTAGCATTCCCTATAATGTAAATATATGTTGTTGTTTTTTCTACTTATCTTTGTGCATAACAGATTTGATCAACTTATCTTTTATATTTATAATAAGTAGCATTTCCTAGACAAGAACAAATATTTCTTACATCACAGATAACAGAGATAAACATGAATATATACGCCGCCCACCAGTAACAGACGCTGAATACATTTAATAATAATATAGAACGTATATATCAATAGTCGGTTCGGTAAAAGATTGCGTAGGCAAAGAACGATTTTATTCAATATGTAATTCGTCTTTGAAATAAAATTATATGTTTAGTAATTTGAGGCTACAAAAGCGAATTTCTGTACAAGTATTATCCGACTCGATACTTAATTAGCCTTCGGGATTTTCCTATTTTATCTAAATTGCGATGTTTTAATTCACTTGATGGCAAGTTTCACTATTTTGCAGAATATTTATTCGTTTTATTATACTTTACAGTTATTTACATGGCCATCAATACCCCAGGCCCAAAATTTTCTTTAGCCAAAATTGCCTTGCAATGGCAAATTTATTTTCATGTTTGGCTATTTTTTGGTTTTATAAAGAAAATGTAGCCTACAACAATTTGTTGCTAAGTGATTACGTTGATGAAAACAAAACAGATTTCAATTTCAGCATCAATATTATAATTACTTCATTTAAAGAAGAAGGCTAAAAGAAGCATACATTTAAATTCACAAAAGAACATGTATTATACGTGACAATCGTACAACTCAAATTGGTACATTAAAGTGGAATCAAAATACTCAAAAACTGATACCCAGCAGATTGTATACTGAAAACAGCCTCCGAAGCAACTTATCTGTGTAGAAGCTAAATATACATTGGTATCATCATACATAGCCACTTGTTAATTAGCTTTAAATAGTTCGGTGCCACTGTTGATTTGGCACTTACCGCAAGAAAGGTGAACCGGAATGGGCTCGTAACCAGGACTTAAATAGCGTAACACACGATAGAAATTGTATCACAAAGGCGACTTTGTTTAACGATTATCTTTATTTTGAGTGAGTCTGGAAAATTAATTAATCTGACCAGGAGCCTGAATTTTCTGGAAATGTAACAAAGAAATCATCGCGTGAATCTACTTTGACAGAATGAAGAAGCCTTATTATTCGACAGATGTAATCTCTCCCTCAACGTACATGCAACTAATAATTACATACAAACGAATACTGTATGAATATCAATAACAGTATGAGGGCAAGAGACACAACATTTCTGAGGTGTTGAAAGGTATCGAGAACTTCTGCTTAAGTTAATTATTTGTATTATCTTTATATCAAACAATAAAAACCCTGCATGCTTCAGTGTTTATTTTGATAACAGTCTCGGTGTTCAAAACCAAAGGGGAAAACGTGTTGATGAGGATAATTTGGGGGCATAAAGCACTATCATTCAGTTATATTTCGGTCTACGGAAAGTGTATAATGTATTTGAAGAAACTGCTCATCGTAGAATGTTACTCCTGTATATATAATTAAAGGCGCCGTATTGTTATGTGCAAAATCTTTTTATGACCTCTGGTACACGTTGGTTTAGGATTGATGCACGTTTAAAAAGACGTTTGAACACATGTACATTTAATTATTTAATCAAATAGGAGCAGCTGTGGTTTGTGTGTGGATAGTGGAACTGGTTTCTGTCAAAAATAATGTTCAACCTAAAGACAATATCATTTGCAGCAATATGTTCATGATAGTCTTTTCTTGAGACCCGGTTGGCAATAACCAAAGCAGGTGTTATGCATTCAAAGGCGTGGTTCAATTATTGCATTGGCATCCGATGGTGCGTTGGTCTGTATTTTGGTCTGTAAACGCCCAAGGAACGTATATTAAATTTGAATTTAGTTTGCAACATCAGCCTTTTTTTTTAAATAAACGGGTCAAAAATTGATAATTTTAACCAAAACGGACCAATAATGGCAAACAGAACCATATTTGTAACCATGACACTGAATTTCATAAATATATAACAAAACAATGTTGGCATCTTTTTTCAATGTAAATGTTTAATCATTATAATAAAAATAATAATAATAATAATAATAATAATAATTATTATTATTATTATTATAATTATAATAATAATAATTATAATAATAAAATAACAATAATAATAATGTTTGTACAAAATGAGTGAAAATGCCTTTTAACTGGTAAATCTTTTCCTTGAATGACCCGAATATTGCAACACATTCTACTTCCATTAATATTTACTGCAACACATCCCGTGAGTTTATGTTTTGATAAACAGACATGTGTACGCCTTTGACTTATTAATCAGTTCAGACGAAGAACAGACACATTGATAAATCAGAAAATCAGCAGCCATTGTTGATTTCTCTATGAGCTGGTGTACGAACCGATACCTTAATGCCTATCTGTTAGATTTCCCAGCTAATCCGGCTTCCAAGTGCACTACAGATTTGCGCAAGATTAAATTTGTATTGATCGGTATCTAATAACTACGGCAGTTTTATTTTATGATGATAAAAGTGAAATGTACCAGTCCCAATTTTTATATCTTGATCGCATAATCACTCCTGTGGTGTCTTCGTGAATCACTGATCTAACAGTAACTTTGCCAAGGCTTTATATTTACCTTGAAGACAACGTACTGCAAGTACGTCAGCGTATTATACACATGTGATTTTAACCCTTTGCATACTGGGATATTTGTCGTCTGCTAAAATGTTGTCTGCTGAATTTCTAATAATAGCATTTTCTTTGATTTTTTTTTCAAAGAATACTATCAGAATAGCAAACAGTTTGGATCCTGATGAGACGCCACCTTCTGTGGCGTCTCATCTGGATCCAAACTGTTTGCAAAGGCCTTCAAAATCAGGTTCCAGCGCTCAAAGGGTTAAGAACCTTACGATGCCTTAACCTTCTTAACATGTTAGGCGTTAAATTTACATATTGTGTAATTTACATTTCCATTGGCCCGTTCAGACAATAGTTTTAATTGAGAAAGGTCTTAAATGACTACATTTAAATAATGACATTTATGTACGTATATATAACTATTTTATTGATATTTCAGTAATGCATAACTGATTGGCATAACTAACTTTCCTTTAAGCATTATTTAACAGTTTCATAATGAACAGGAAAAACAAAACAGTGTTTTTAAGTGAATGTAGTAGAACTCTTTCATCAATGCACATTAGTTTTACATACTTGTATGCATCAAAGTCTACATGAGTCCAATGAACTCAGTGTTTGGTGATTTTAATGAACATATCTAACACAGGTGAACCAAACTATGAGATAACGTAAGGAAACAAAAGACAGATGAGTTATCCTTTTAGGACGATCAACTTCTTTGTCGACCGTTGTACAATGACCTCAAACAACTATCGGAAAGGATTGATACCAACAATAATGTTTGAGGAATTGTGTATGAAAGGTACATATTTTAAAAAATTGTGTTTCTGGTTTTATCTGACTTAGTTACATTTTCTTGTGGGAAGTTTCCTGATGTATTGAGCAAGTTAAAAAGGAAAACACGTTATATATTGTTTTTGTTAACTTGGGTTTTACGGTAACTCAACACAATATGGTCACCTAGCTCAATTTACAAATGATGTTGCCTACATGGCTCGAGCAATATCCGCTAAAGTTTGTTATACTTATTTATCAATATCTCTAAATAAAACCTTATTAACAATGGCATTGTTGTGAAAGGATCTTTTTTATGACTTAACATGAAAATATTCCCGAATATAACCTAGGTCTGTGCAAGAAATAAGAATATGCCTAAAAGTATAAAAACGAATCACAAGATATACAATGAGGTTCTAATTCTCTTTCAAGAAGGTAAGAATATATTAAACGAGTATGTCCAATTTTGGTGGGTGTTAATACATTGTGATCAAATTCGTCCAAAATACTTAACGATAATCCATAACCAAGAAAAGGCTTTATTTTATGCAATTTGTTTAATGCGAAATGCACCATTTCGAAATTCTTTCTGATTAGATGACGAATATCTAAATGTTAAACTATATGAGTCTATGTCTTTAAACTGTAAAGCTTTTTGTTTAAAATAATTACGAGATATAGTTGCTACACGTTTTGGTTTCATTTCATCGTGCCTCAGAACGTTAAGGGTTTTGTGCTCTGGTCTGTTTACAACACTTAAGTAGTTACTTGGTAATTTAATTGAAAATTATTCTTTTCTATTGCTATTTAATTTGAATTGTAATGATATGAGGTTAATCTTAAAGTAAGTGTTAACTGAATAATTATGGACAAAGTGGGAGGTTTGGAGATCCTTAAAACATGTTTAAACCCCCAGTGCATTGACCATTACAAGTCGGTTACACTAGTTTTGTTCACGTTTGTTTGCTGTTACGTACGTGTGTGTCTAGTACATTTGTGTTGTGCCTCACTGTTTGGAAAAAAGGTTTCCTTGCCATGAATAAAGTACCGCATTGTATAATACAGATGTTCTCTCATGCTAGTGCAGCCTAAGTTTCACTTCATGATTATTTGCCATTCTGATCACATTAGTTTACTATTTCTTGGTAATAAATCGCTATTTGGCAACTGGACGATTAATAGATACTTTTGTCAGGGCATATTTACATTTCCCCGTATGCCAACATTGCTTTGAATCCAGCAGAACATAACTATTTCGGTTTTTTAGACAGAATATTATAGTATTTTCTTTTTTAAATAATAACAAAGAAAGCGAACTGGTGAATATAATGGTCTTTTCTCCATTTTAATTAGAAAAAGCAAAAATTGCCAAATCATTGGTTATGGCTTAAGTGGTAAATATTGTTGATTTGTCTGGCAGCCTGAATATAGGACTTCAATCGTTTGTATTAAAGAGCAACTATAACGGTCGTTAACCTTGTATTATTTACCATTGTTCTTAGCCGATCAGATTTTCTGGTGATATGGTATATAGGTTTGGATAGTTCTTGCCAAATGTGTCTCATGCATAATATAAATAAAACCTTATGAAATAAGACTAGATAGAATTAAAGCAAAACACATGTGAATATAATGAACATTGTCATGTATTAAACTTTTTTTAAACAAACAATAACGTGTTCGAAAATGTCTATCCGTGGACTTCGTCTCCCCTAATCTATTTACACCAGAATGTGCAAGTTTAAAAAATCACCGCTCAGTCCATACGTGTTCAAAGCTGAGTTCGCCAAAACAAATTTCACCATGTTCGAAGGAATCTCCTGATATATAAAAGGACAGAAACATAACACGTGTTTCATTGTCATATAATAAGCTGAATGTATGAATGAAATATATAGACAGAGCTTAATTTAGAATTTCATATCATGTCTTGAGTAAGACCATTATGTCAAATACTTTTGTGAAAAGGAATGTAGGCACACTGAACCTTAATAAATGATGATGAAATCGTTAGTTTGCATGAACGGCTACATATTTGTTTACAGAAATGCTTGTTATTAAATATAGTTTTAATGAGTTAATTCGGAAGTTCTACACTCCTAACACCTGTTCTGGTTAGATAGGACTCCAGGCAGAGAAACATCGCCGTCTAACGCGAAATAACACGTTAATCCAGACCATCTGCGAATTCCCGAACGTTTATCTGAATTTTAAACATGAACACGTTGCAGATGTTTTGACATCTGTATTTGCGAATGAAGAAATTTCTGAATGAACATCTTGTTCGACCTGCCTATCAAAAACGACGACACGTGTGTTACGTTATTTTTGGAAAGAAATTATGAAAATGCGTAATGATCGGAAGTCATAATTGCGCCTGATTTATTGCAGACTTAATAGCATGTGCTGCTCTAGTTAGTATGACATGCACTGGAAATAGATGTTAACGACTGAGAAATTCTGTCGGGGTCTTTTTTTCCATGTTGATATTATATGTTTGTTCTAGGTATCTTTGTTTGTTGCAGATTTTATCGTTTTGTATTATTTGTAGCATTCCCTATAATGTAATTATATGTTGTTTTTTTTCTAGTTATCTTTGTGCAAAACAAATTTGATCAATTTATCTGTTATATTTATAATAAGTAGCATTTCCTAGAAAAGAACACATTTTTCTTACATCACAGATCACAGAGACATACATGAACATATACGCCTCTCACCACAAACATATGCTGAATACACTAAATAAATAATATACAAACGTACATGTATATCATAATAGTCGGTTCGGTTAAAGATTGCGTAGGCAAAGAACGATTTTATTCAATGTGTAAGTCGTCTTTAAAAAAAATTATAAGTTTAGTAACTAAAGGCTACACAGGCGAATTTCTGTGCAAGTATTATCCGACTCGATACTTAATGTGCCTTCGTGGTTTTATAATTCTATCTAAATTGCGATGTTTTAATTCACTCGATGGCAAGTAACAATATTGTAAAGATGATTTATTCAATTTATTATAATTGACATTAATTGCACTGTCATGGCTTCCACGGGCACAATTTATTTGCCAAATTGTCCATGCCATGGCAAAATTCTTTTTATTTTTGCCTATGTAATGGGTGTGATCAATAAACTGTAGCCAAAAAGAATGTGTTTAGCCAAATGAGTCAAATTATTAAATTGTTAGCTATTGGCTTATTTAGCGAATGGCAGAATAAGTCCTGACTGTAATTGATTCTTTGTTACGTTGATGAAAACCAAACCGATTTCAATTTCAGCATCAATATTATCATTTCTACTAGTTAAAATAAAGCATACCTTTAAATTCACAAGAGATAATTTATTATACGTGACGATGTGCAAACTCAAATTGGTACATTAAAGTGAAATCAAATACTGAAAAACTGATCCAACAGTTGGTATCCTGAAAACAGCTTCCGAAGCAACTGATCTGTTTACGAACTAAATGTAGATTGGTATTTATATACATAGCCGCTTGTTAATTAGCTTAAAATAGTTCGGTGCCATCGGTGATTTGGCACTTACCGCAAGAAAGGTGAACCGGAATGGGCTCGTAACCAGGACTGAAATAGCGTTACACGCAATAGAAATTGTATCACAAAGGCGACTTTGTTTAACGATTATCTTTATTTTGAGTGCGTCTGGAAAATTAATTAGTCTGACCAGGAGCCTAAATGTTCTGGAAATGTAACAAAGAAATCATACGGCGCGTGAATCAACTTTGACAGAATGAAGAAGCCTTATTATTCGACAGATGTAATCTTTCCCGCAACAAGTGTTCCCCCGAAGTGTTACAAACGAATTATCAGGTAAATGGAAGGCAATAAGTCAACCCCATCATCGCTTGCGAGTTTGTATCTGATACGTTAATGCTAGGGCTAGACGAGGCGAAAATTCTACCTGGCTTCTTCATTAGCGAACTCAATAAGACTGAAGAGCGGGTTCTCTGGCAGATGCATCAGGGCTTATCAGCCATGTAAAACACTCCTTAGGTTTGATAAATTGGTTTCAGATCAGTATGTGAAAGTCAATACTAACGGTTGTGCCAAATAGTTCTATTTTGTCTTAAATGCATTTTAGTGTACCTTGTTATTCCTCTTATTCATTAAAGAAATGACCCATAATTACATTGGCTCCTACGTTCAAACGTCTGCAATACTAATGTTTATTAGGACTTGGTAAAAAAAAAATGTTTTGGATTGGAACACAGAGTTTAATAGGGGATTGCATTAATCACGTGTTTATAAGAGGTCCTGTGTTATTGTACAAATGGGTTTTAGTGGCTGAAAAAAAGGTTCAAATATTTCCCTTTAAAGACTATATTTATTTTGCAGACACATCGGCCTCACCACAAATAGGAAATAATTTAAAATATTGCTACAATCGAAAACCCGCAACAAAATAAAACAAAACGTGCACAACTTTTAAAACATATTGTAGAACGAACAAACAATGTTGCTGTAGATTCGTTAGGCGTTATGGTCCCATCCCCCCAGTCATAAAAATATGTAAACATAATACACGACTTATATAATATATTTAAAAACACATTGCCCACTTACAATGTAAAATTTGACGTAAAGGCCGCCATAGGTAGATTGACGTCGAACGTCGTTTCCCGCGCCTCGTAAAGTTCGTTCACGACCGTAGAGGTCACCACCGTCTCCGCAAATCTGAACATGATATCGGAGCGAACTGTAAGAGACACCACCCTGGGAACCTGAAATCGAATGTCGGCATGACATACGGTACTGAGAGGGGGTTATCACGTGACAAACAAGATGGCGACATCAATTTCGAGACATGTATTTTTGCCGTTTTATACTCTTTATTATTTGTATTTATTGTTAAAATGACACTCACTTTCCAGCCATATCGGCAAGAGAGTGATAAGCGTTTTTATCGTATTAATATTCGCTCTATATCTCGGCTTTACTCGCTGCAAAATTTCTTAGCGGGATAACCTAATAACAGCTCCACTAAGAAAATTCGCAGCGAGTAAATTCAAGATATAAAGCGATTTTAAATACGGAATAAACGCTAGTCACTTTCTTAGTGATATGGCTGGAAAGTGAGCGTCATTGAAAAAGTAAACACAAGTTATAGAGGGTATAAAACTGGGGAAAAAACATGTCTCAACATGGAAGTCGCAATCTTGATTATCACGTGATTACCCCCTTTGATACTGAGGCAAATCAATCGCGATTAAACAATAAATAAAGATACCCAGATTGTAAACCATGCACAATATTGTCGAAGTTCGCATGTTCCTTCGTGTGTGTAAGGTTTTTTATTGTGTTTTCTTTAGTTTATTTTTTTTTCAAAAACTGCCAAACGTTAAATATTTAGTTTGGTATCTTTAATATTGAAATCAAGGCGAATACTCAGATTACAGTGCCAAACCTATTATGTTCGAAAACTAAATTAATTTGACGTAGGTCTTGTATCATTACATCATGACGTAGGTAAATCACGAATAAATGATTTTACTGCTGAATCGTGCCGTTTTATAGCCATTATTTTCGAGTTTAATGTCAACATATATTTGCCATCTGAAAAAACATATGAATTCGAACGATGAATTTTATAAAAAATTAATTAACTATCTTTTGATGTTACCATAAATCAAACACTGGTTACGGTACTTCAGTTAAATTCATAACCAGTTGTAGGTAAACTTAAGATCGGGTACCAGAGTGAACGAGCAAGTATGCGTCGAAACCGACACTTTTAATCGTATTTGTTGCCAAAATCGTGTTTACTTGTCGTATTGGACTGTACAAAAGAAAAGTAATTGTACTTGAATAAAGCACTTCTGGTATAACTTTATATAACTTCATTCTAGTGTTTTATTAATGAACGTGTTCGATGCTTTGAAAAACAATTATAAGACCGTTTATACTTGCTTTAATTAACGTTATTCTAAGATAATAAAACACAAATCGCTGTGTAGCTCGTTTTTATTGAGGATTTTTATAAGCTATTACAGTGCACTACAGCTTATAAGAAGTTTTGCGTAGTGTGCTAAGTGTTAACCCTTTGCATGCTAGGAAACTTTTCGTCTGCTAAAATGTCGTCTGCTAAATTTCTAAAATTAGCATTTTCTTCGATTGTTTTTTCAAATAATACTATCAGAATAGCAAACAGTTTGGATACTGGATCCAAACTGTTTGCAAAGGCCTTCAAAATTCGGTTCCAGCGCTAAAAGGGTTAAAAATAACCAGACATACATGAATGAAACAAAATTAACGCACATATGTAGACGTTATCTACTAATCGTGATTGTAATCTTGATTTCCGCTCGTGTTAACGACCGTTTTATATCCTATCAAAGACCCTACCTATTTTCAGTATTTCCGGACAGTTCTCAGACATTCTTTCGTGATTTGCCAGGGAAAGTCATACCGGGTCCGTTTTCATCAACCCGTTCTTAGACTTAAGAATAAAGAATATACTTAGAACCAAGAAAAATGCGTCCAGCGTTTGAATATGTACAGCCTACCACTGGTGATAATATCTTTAATGTTATGCATGAAGAATAATGTAGATTGATGCAGTTAATGCCAAGTTTGACTCAACATTAAAGCAATTATTGAATACATGTATTCCAATTCAAAGAATTTTCTTTATTCTACGACTTAAGTCTTAGAATTGTTTGGTGAATATGGGCCCTTGATTGATGTTCTTTGTGCATACAAGAACAAATTAATTATAAATTATAATCTTTTCACCCATAATCAAATTGTGTTATAGCAAGTATTACTGGAAATTGTGGAATAGCCATATATAAAACGAAATTACATACATGTGTATGCTGTACATAATCAAATAAAAATTAAGGGTTCGATCCCCACTGTAGGAGCGTTTTTAAGATCTCCCCCATAGACACCAAGTACTGGTTCTAGTCCCAGGAAACGAACTCAAGAGAGTTTAAAATAAGCATTAGGCTTTCGATGCAATCGAGCTTAAATAAATAGGTTTAAACTTAATAACAAATAAGGTCATGAACTGGAAAAAAACAACAACACATTTTTGGCAAAAATACATGGTATTTAAAATTCCATGTGGCATAGTTTGTTTATTGTTTGCCTTTATTTGTAAAAAGAAACAGATATGTTAATTGGACAAAGTGGCAAAACTGTTGATGATGTTTTTATTTACTGAGTAGACTTTACTTGCTAATTCGAAGCATTTAGTTTATTGCGAAAAAAGTATCAACAATATTATTTTCTATTTTAAAGCCGACATTCATCATGACACCGTATCAACCTTGCTAGACTTAACCATATGTATACAATAAATATTCCTTTATCCGATGGTAAACAAATAATTCCTGAAAATGTTCCTGAAGTTGCATTATTACTATACGTGTTTTTACATTGTTTATCTGATCTTTAACGTTATAACGACTGGCGTTCTGGTAAATGTATTCTAGTATTATTTTTATTATAATTATTTTATTATAACTATTTAGTAAAACAAAAAATAATAAACCTAAATGAATTTAAAGAAGTATTGGTTATACCATTAAACACTGTTTTAAATGTGGTTAAATGGATGCTTTAAAACACATGTATTTAACCCAAAACATAAATTATTGATCGGTAGTAAAAAAAAAAAACAACAGCAAGACAAATTATATTGAACAGTAACATATATAAGGGTTGTGGCATTTTAGGCTAGGTCGGAAAACCTAAGTATTTGTTCACACATTTTCTGTGTGATAAAACAAACACCTCGAGCAAGTATGCAGTAAAAAGATAGACAGGGAAGATCTCATTATAAAAAAATGAATTTCTAGAAAAAAATATTACTGAAAACAAAATTGAAGAACTTCATCTGTTGCAACAGGAAATTTCTGATATCGTGCTATTAAAATGAAAGGATCAGTAATAAGATCCAAAGCAAAATGGATTGATGAAGGCGAAAAACCCACTAAATACTTTTGCAATTTGGAAAAACAGCACTCATCTAGTAAAACAATACCTTATATTATAAATAATAATGGCCAAAATATATGTGATCAAAAAGAAATTTTAGCAGAAGCTGCCACATTTTATAAGACTTTATTCTCAAAAGGTGAAACAAAAGAAAGTGATAACGCTATTTTTGATGAAGTTAGTTTGATACATGGTGCAAAATTGAATAACGATGAAGCTCAAGCATTAGAAGGCATATTGACAATGGAAGAAATCTCAGCTACCCTTAAAAATATGAAACATTTTAAAAGCCCTGGTTCAGATGGTTTCACAACAGAATTTTTTAAAGTTTTCTGGAAAGACCTTAAGTATTTCATTTTAAGAAGTCTTAATTATGCTTTTATTTCGGGAACTATGTCAATCACTCAAAAACAAGGTATAATCATCTGTATACCAAAGGAAGATAAGCCAAGACATTTCTTTAAAAATCTTAGACCATTAACACTCTTAAATGTTGTTTACAAAATAGCTTCAGGCACAATTGCAAACAGGCTTAAAACAGTACTTGACAAGTTAATTTCCAAAGATCAGACTGGATTTATAAAAGGAAGATATATAGGTGAAAATACAAGACTTTTGTATGATATCCTAAAATATACAGAAGATAACAAGATCCCAGGACTTTTACTAACGTTAGACTTCGAAAAGGCATTCGACTCATTGGCATTCAATTTCATCGAAAAAACTCTAATTCATTTTAATTTTGGTCCAATATTCAGAAAATGGATCTCTCTTTTTTTATACAACACTATGGCAGCCATTCAGATCAATGGATTCCTGTCAGAGTCCTTCAACATTGAAAGAGGCTGCCGTCAGGGTGATCCGATCAGTTCTTACATTTTCATACTGTGTGCTGAAATACTGGCAATCAAAATACGTAACTCAAAACAAATTAAAGGAATAACAATTGAAAACATTGAATATAAAATTTCCCAATTTGCAGACGACACATCACTTTTATTAGACGGCTCTGATATTTCTCTTAATACTGCACTTGACCTATTGCATACCTTTTCCCTGGAATCTGGACTAAAAATTAACTATGACAAAACAAAACTCATATGGATAGGCTCCAAGAAATATAGTACACACTCAATTAAAACTAAATACAAACTAATGTGGGGTTCAACCAATTTCAAAGTACTAGGTATCATATTTGATGTCAACCTAGAAAAAATGATTGATTATAATTACTCTAGCAAATTGACAAAGTTACAAAATATCATAAATTTTTGGAAAAGGAGAAATATATCACCATTAGGGAAGATAACTGTAATTAAATCCATGTTACTCCCCCTTTTTACACATTTATTTATTGCTCTTCCTAGCCCAGGATTACATGTTTTAAAGCAAATACACAATTGTTTTTACAACTTCATCTGGGACGGACCTTTAAAAATTAAACACAATGTTCTTATCAAACCTTATGAAGAAGGAGGGCTCAATATGATAGATATATACTCATTCGAAAAAAGTATGAAGCTAACATGGATAAAGAAACTTGCACTATGTACGGGTAAATGCTTTCTATTAGTCTACTCATTGTTTGATGTTAAAAAAATGTTAAATATGGGTAATGCATATGTGCAAAAAATTGTCAAAAGTTTAAGAAACCAATTTTGGAAAGATGTTCTTAATTATTATAGCATATATGTTAGTAAATTTAAGGTTTGTACATTTGATGATGTATTAAACATGCCATTATTTTACAATGACAACTTTAAAATTGGTTTGAATTGCATTTATGAAAAGAACATGTATGAAAGAGGAATTAGACTTGTAAGAGACATATTATGTACCTTTGGAGGGTTCAAGACCAAGAATGATATTGAGAATTACATTGGAAAAGAGATACATTTTTTATTCTATGAAGGACTTAAAAGAACTGTATCAGCTTTCATTAAAAAGTCAACTTTTGCTTCTGTTAACAAGCCAAACACCGCTGGAGTATTTATCTCTTCATATCTGAATGTGATTGTTTTAAAGCAAAACCAAAATAATTCAATATATAGCACATACACATTTAATGAAGAAAAACCTACAAGTCAAAATAAATGGAATGAAATATTTAATAATATTGATTGGAAGTTTACACATAACTTTGTTTTTAAAAACTCCAGAGATACATATATACAATGACTTCATACTAGAATTGTACACAGAATCTTGGGTACAAAATCTCTGTTATATAAAATGAAAATTGTAAACGACAATATATGTTCATTTTGTAAAAAAACATGAAGAAACCCTAACTCATCTTTTCTGGGAATGTGAAAACATTCAATCTATTATTAACTATATAACACATTCATTGATTCTAAACCACATCAATTTGCCCAACATTTCTTGCCAAGATGTGCTCCTCGGAATTTGTTCTGATAAAATGACCCCCATTAATATTTTATTTCTTGAAATAAAAAGGTATGTTTTTATTTGTAAAAAAAAAACAGTAAAAACCCAACAGTACCAGGACTTAAAAGGAGTTTTCAACTAGCATGGGAAATTCAAAAGCACACCATCTCCCAAGACTTGGAATTTTCAAATTGGTCAGTAGTAAGATTATTAAAAAAATGAACCCATAACTAAACATGTACTTGCTTTACATTAATCTGCACTGAAATGAATACGTCAACTATACACTGTGGTGTTGATTTCACTTTCTTTTTCCATTCAAATCTACACTTTATTTACCATTATTATTAGAAAACAATGATATTTGTAGTACAAATATCTATATTATGTATAAAGTTCAATGTCTTATAAAGAAAGTATAGTTGCTACTTGTTTTTTTCTGTGTTTTTACAAAGATTTTCATTAACTATGTACACATGCATACATTGTGCACTGTTTATAAACTTGCATTCTGTTTATTAAATTGCAAACCATTTAGCTGTATACTAATACAACTGTTTTCAATACTTGCTACTAACACATAATGTTTGTAAGGTATGGAGTAGGATGGCCTCGACCTACACATACCTATAGACGAGGTAAATAAGGTTTATTAACAGCTAACAAAAAAAGTATGCAGTAAAAAGTATTTCAAAGAGGCAAAGACGAAATATTATTTTAAAAAAAACAAACAAGTAGACCTTGTGCCTTCAGGCGCTCCCCTGAGACCTGAAGGATCTAAACTATTTTGAGAAGGTGGAGTTGAGATTAATTAAAGTACTTTATGAAACATAAATATTTAGTTTCTAGGCACATTTTTTTTTATTTTCGAACACGGCTGAGATATACTTAGAACACATGTTCTGACAAAGTTTCAAGAAGATCTGAATTAAAATGTGACATTTAGAGTGTAAATACGCTTTTTAAAAATGTGACCTGGTGACCGAGTTTCAGACCTCATGTGACCCAGTTTCAAAATCAGTCGAGATTTTATTGAGACAATTGTTCTGACCAAGTTTCATGAAGATTGGAAATCAATGCCGCTGTTAGAGCGTTAACAAGGGTTCGTTATATCTATTTAAGAAAAATTACCCATCCCCCTGGCGGCCATTTTTTTCCATGGACCGTTGCCATTTTTTTAACTCGGCCGAAATATCATTACAACATTTTATCTCTATTTCTAGAGTGTTAACAAGGTTTCACTATAGCCATATATAATAAAAAGGAAAACTGCCCCGTCCCCTGGCGGTAATGTTTTTCGACGAACCGCTTTCAATATCAGCCAAGACATCATCTGAACAAATGTTCTGATCAAGTTTCATGAAGATAGGACTCACAATGTTCCTTCTGGAGTGTAAACAAGGTTTTTCTATAGCCATATATGGAAAACTGCCCCACCTCCTGGCGACAATATTTTTCGACGAACCGGAACCACTTTCGATCTAAATCGAGAACCAAATATTCTGATCAAGTTTCATGAATATTCCATTATAAATGTGCGGTCTAGAGTGTTATCAAGCTTTTTCTTTAGTTTAACCTAGTGACATTGTTTTTGACCTCACATGACCAAGTTTAAAAATCCATCAAGATTTCATTGGGACACATTTTCGGACCAAGTTTCACGAAGAATGCAAATGTGGCCTTTACAGTATTTACAAGATAAATTTTAACGACGCATGATGAACGACGGACAAAAGGCGATCACAAAAGCTCACTATACCCACGTTGTGCTCAGGTGAGCTAAAAAAAGGAATCTGACGTCGTCGCGAAGGCATCTTAAAGTCGTCACTCATCACAGGAGCTCCCATAAGTTTCGAAATTTATACGAAAGCGATTGTTGCATTTCCGGTGCATCAAAGAACGCTGGAACTCTGGGGATTAGCATGATTTATTGTTTGCGCGATAACTGTCGGGTGAAGACAGATCTTATCACTTGATGAACAGGGTCTGGGCACGTTGGCATGATAAATTTACGGCGTAAATAACATGGTTTCCATGATGTCTTATTTTACGTGGAAAAGCACATTTTGTCCATTGATAAGTAGAGAAGGCGATATGTATGTGTGCGAAGGAGTTTAAAAGAACCGTTTGGCTTTTTATTTTAGGCGGTGTATTGCCAATGATTCTAGATGAAAGAACTTTGAACGACGAAAGAGGTTGTAATAATCATTACCAAATTAGTATGAGCAATAAGCGAACTAAACGTTCAAATAATGTGGGGAATATCTTTAAATAAAAATACGAATTACTGAAGGCTTTAAGATTGAGGCTTTCAAAAATGTAAAACAACATTAGGACGAAAGAAAAAATAAAATATAGAACGTGAGGCACACAAGAAAATTATGATTATATTTTGGTAATGGTGAAGAACTTTTACACGGTTGAAAGCTCTCATGTGCATATGAGGTATGCATGTATCCGGTGTATAGAATTCCAAATATTTAAGCTATTCTTTGGATCTCATTAACGCCAATGCATCGATAATTGTACGTTATCCCTGTTAATTCCATACAGGCTTCGCACCCTGTAAACGTGTTATAAAACTATTTTCTTGGATTACCAGTCTATATAGAGTTCCAACAAAGTTGGCTATTTTCGCATAGTAATCCCAAAATAAAGCCTAAATACTCTTTGGCATTTTTATAGAACTATCAAATACGCGTATTAATTGGGCTTGGCACATACCTACCGGGCCTTCGTGGAAGCATTAATAACTTGTTCTAATAAAGAATTATCGCTTGATATCAATATAAAATATACTACATCAAAGTAGCCATTGCCTTTGAAAACGCTAGGTGTTGCAAAATTATCTCAACATAATAACTCACCTTTGCTTAGATAGCCGAAAACAAGATTGTGCAAAGAATCCGAATAAAAAAGTTTAACATTAGTTTGGTTTATATTTAGATCTATTTATAAGTACATGTATTTCGTTTCATCATTTTATGAAGTTTTTATTATCGTGAAAAAATAATAAATGGAAAGTTAATTTAATGAAAAGAAAATTACATATAAGTAATTTGCATTGAAATAAGTCCATTTGTTTACTTTCATAAATAAGTTTACTCATTTAATTAAAATTGTATTTATAAGAAAGACGCGTATATGATTAAATGTTGCATTATTTTAGAAAGTACAATTACATGGCATTAACAGATTGGAAGCATTTGCCTTTACAGTGCGCTAAAATATTTCAATATCATATAGTTTCCTAGAGCGCGACTCATATGTAAACGCAGCTAATTGGGCCGTCATTCAATAAAAAATTTAAACTTGACAATTATATAACAGCGACAAAAGGTGTAAACATTATTGTTGGCATGATGAAAAATAGAGTACAGGCCTCAATTGTGATGTGCACATGTTTTCACATAATAATAATCCATAAAATGCACCATACAATTACTGTAATGATCCGCAAGCAATCTGGTTTATTAAACACATCGCCTGAAAATTATTACCATGTGATGCATTTTGCATCGGAATTTGAAGTGTTATTAAAAACATTAAAAAGTGTTAATATGCGCTTGAAGTGAGTTCATTCGATTGATTCAGTTAATTAAACGAAACAAATGTATGTATATACATTGTATAAACGCAGACGTATAACATATGTTCTGTCACTATATCCCTTTGAGCGCTGGAACCGGATTTTGAAGGCCTTTGCAAACAGTTTGGATCCAGATGAGACGCCACAGAACGTGGCGTCTCATCAGGATCCAAACTGTTTGCTATTCTGATAGTATTCTTTGAAAAAAATCGAAGAAAATGCTTATTTTAGAAATTCAGCAGACGACATTTTAGCTGAAGAAAAATTTCCCAGCATGCAAAGGGATATACAAGGGCAAATGTCTAACGTATGTGACCTTCGCCCCGCAAATGCACATGTTAATGCCTTTGGCTGATTTATTTTTTCATAAGTGGTTGTCAACCGGAAATCGCGTGAATTCTGCATGTAACTCTGCTTCATCCATTTCCCAGCTTTTTCACGTTTTTTACTTGGTCGCGACATTGACTCATTTCACAAGTGAGACTAAAGTTCTTTGTCAGACAAGTCTTAATTTGTTTCATGCTGTTGAAAACTGTGTAAAACATTTGTCTGTAGATTAAAATATGTTGCATTAAGTGGTCAATTGGAGAAAATAGTTATGTATTAAAAAAAAACATCTGATAAGTGTAGTGTAGCCTTATGATTGCTTCAATTGCAGTCATCAATTTCTTCACGAGCACGTTAAGCGTTTTGTGCTTTGACTTCCAAACTCTTGAGTAATTTCGGAAATCTTATTGCTAATTGAAACCTTTACAGTAAGCACTCAAACAAATTGCTCACAAATATAGTTATTAATAGACACGTTCTCGTGTACGCGTAGTAATACACAAGTGTAACCACTTGAGAGACATCATAAATCATAAGCGGCCGGGATGATTGAATGGTAAGATTTCTAGAAGAACAAACGATTCCCTCTTCTAAAGCACGTTAATTTTCCAAACTCCCACGCTGTCTGTGTCTATCTTATTCATTGATATGTATCATGTCTAAGAAATAATACTGTTGAAACAGCATCACGTGTCGTGACCTCAGATGCAGCAAATTATTCGTAAATTTGATGTTATACTTATTTAACATATTTAAGCTATCTCACTACATTGCATATTATAGTATTATATGTTATATGAAACTATTTATATGATTGATTTCAGTGAAATGTCACCTAGGTATAGACCTTTGTTCAACATACTGGTCTGTGCGTATGTCAATATAAACCGATTGGTATGGTCTCTACCGTTGGAAAAAAAAACAACAAAAAACATTAGTTTTGTTAATTGTTTAAACAACAAGTGAAAGAATTGTCCCTGCAATTGCATCGAATCACAAGCATCAAGGTAAAAAACGATATAAGACAATCGGTCGCAAATGCGACGTTACCAAACCTTAAGGAACTATTATTGTTTCTTTTGTATTTTGATGATAGTTGAAATTGGTTTGGTTGTCCATGTGACGCAAGAGATTTAGTTTTGTGGTTTAAACCTTGAATTGTGAAGTTTATGATTTCAACTAAAATAAACAAAAACCTGCATTTATCTAAAATAAGACCTGCAGGGCAACGATTATTGTATCTGTTTTTTTTTTTCAAATAACATAATCTTTACATTGCGCATGCCTGTTTATACTTACGCATATGCATTTATCCATGTTGTTTTGTTGTTTGTTTGTTTGCGAAATGGAATAATTGTTAATGAGTTATTGCTTATCGAGCGATGTATTTGAAATGACAGTAAGTACAGCAAGTTTGTGCTATGTGGGCTGCCAGATGTGTCATATGTAAGTGACCGTGACAGATATTGTTTTTTTATTAATGTGAGACTACTTGTAATTACCAGGAATGACATAGTAACCACTCTACCTTTCCATCTATGACGTCACTGCTCGCATATTGGCAACACAACTCTATTACCAACGTTAGTATCACCAAAGAGCGACCTTCACTGAATGTTACCATGTTGGAAAATAACGTCACGGCGACGTAATAAAGCCGTTAACTCCGTTAAATCCGTAAAAGACGCTACCGCACTGCGAAATGAAGATATTCCATCGTTACCCTTGTTGTTGTTTGTTTGTTTTTTTTTACCTCGGTCTTAATGTTTGATTTTATTGTTGAAATATAGTCTGTACTACCACGATAGTATTAACGTCCGTTTTTAAACATGTATTCCCAACTCCCAACACTACGATTTTTTGTATGTACTTCCTTTGTTAAAAATAAAAACCAACTGGTACAATATTATTCACAAAGATCCACACACAAATCGGTGTAAAGCTAATGTTCGTAAAAGCCGCACTAGAATCAAAATGCACCACTTCACTCCCACCACGTGTTATTCACACCCTTTCACAAGATTTCTCATTAAAATAATTCATACGATACGGAAAAAACTTGTTAAAATACTTAACCACAGAAATCCTGCGTGAAATTTATTTCCGAGAGCTTTTCAAAATATCCGATTCCCACGCAAAGGGTTTTAAATCCATTCTCTTTTTCATCATCGTTACCACCAAGAACAAAAAACACATAGTCACCAGATCGGCGAAATCTACTACCACTTTATTCCTCGTGATATATTAATAATAACATACTAATTATTCCCTCATAAAACAACAGTGGCAAGCATATGCTGGTGTTCGTGAATCTCTCTAGAGCACTAGGTGTTAACAGCACTGCAGACAGGTACTTCTAGCTCGCCTTTCTTCGGCGTATCCCAAACAACATGCTTCACTGGTAATTCTTAGACACCCACCAAATAGCACTTAGTTTTAGCAGTCGCTCTTCTACTGAAAACACCATATAATAATATCTCAATCAGTTAATCAAATCTGTCTTTTGAAATAAATTCTATGCAAAGAATATGTTGTGTGTTTTTTTAAATAAAGTTTTTTTTAATAAAGAAGTTACCTCAATTTTTATTCGTGGATTTGTTTCGTGGATCTATAAATGTTACTAAAGCCCCGTTAACAATCAAAATCAACAAATATTTCATAAAATATTTCGTAAAATAAAGTTTACAAATAAAATAATAAAAAGCATTTTGTATCTTGTTAAATCTATGTGACCAGACCACCTCTAGAATTGAAAATGTTTGGCTATTGCTATAAGGCACACTGATTTTGTATAGGTTAACTTTATTTTACGAAATATTTTACGAAATATTCGTTGATTTTGAGTGTAAATGGGGCTAAAAGTATGCTATATTTCACATAACCAAAACGTCGTTTCATGCTTCAGGTCTGCACTTGCATGAAGTCGTGAAGACGCAGAGGGAGTTGTAAACAAATTCTGAAATACACACATACTGTTGCATTCTTGGTCATTAGTGATTTATCTTACTTACAATTTCGTAACACTAACGCCGGCGTTGGCCGCAAGTGGTTAGCGTTTTGCCATGCTGATAATTAGTAAACACATCATTTTTAACGACAAATAGTCAAGAGGGCGCAGGTCTTTCATGTTGCATGTTTACATTCTGAACATGATTGTTTTTTTTTAATTGCCTGATTTTAAATGAAGTAACTGTCCCGAAAAAGCCACATCATGCCCAAATTAGCAAATTTAGCGTGACCTTGGCATTTGAGCATGGGATCTCAGTCTTTCACGTGAAATGCCGTTTCCACGTTGTAAACAATTCGGACAAGTTACATTAAATTGCCTAATGAGTGCTTAAATTGCAATCTGGAAACGATGCGGTTTGCCCCCGTCTGATTCAATAGTGATCTTCCGTATTGTGAACAATTCATTTTGTGGTAAGGTATTTCACAAATAATTATTGCATGATGAATGATTAAGTTATAGTCCGGACAGTCTGGTTTATGCCCAAATGTGGTTTTGAGCTTGATGTCAGAGGTTGGAGCCAAAATCTCACACGCCACAATCCATTTCTACAAAATTAATATGTATAGTTAATTAATTTAGAATTGCATTGATGAATTATAAAGCAACCGTTTAGAAACTGTAGTATGCCCTAAATTAACATTTGATCGAGTGTGTCCTTTACCTTTGAACTAAGGACACGGATCTTACACCCGCCCAGGACGTGTTCACATGGTGAACACTATTGGTGGTACGTTATATATGCTGTTATTGCATAGGTATGTTTATGGCGATGAGCTGTATGCTTAAGCTAAAATAAAATATTCTGTTCTGTTCTGTTATATAAAAATTGAATGATAGACGATAAAGTTTCAGTCCTTATATGCACGGACGGATGGATGGACGTACGCACACACGCATGCGTTCACATACACCAACGTTGTGTGATATCAAGCTGATTGCAAAAGGGCTCCACTAAAATCAAATGAAAACAATTTGAAAACAACAACTATACAATGTGTACCGGTAAGTAGTGTTAGCATTCTGAATTACCGATGACCCTTTAGTTGTACCGTTGAGGGACCTGTTTTGATGACCCACTAGTTTCAGGAACATTTCAATTTGTGTGATTACTTGTTTTATTGTGAATTCTTATATGATAATTATTGGTGTATATGATGACACGATTTATAACAGTTAATTCTCATGCTAAAGAGATTTAAAACACTATAACAATTGAGTTCTGCCAATTTAAATAACCACTATATTATGTCATTTTTGCTATAGCTATCTTCGGTCACTCAAAATATCATATATGCTAATAGATTTTCGTTTTGTGTCATTAGTTCATTAAATCATCGTCTGTTCTATCAATATTTAAGGACAATAAATCATTATGATCAAGGCTTTTGGCGCGTTTGCTCGAATAGTGCCCACTTTGTTAATGTATTTCGGCTAAATTCAGTTAAAATTCCGAAAGCCCTTGAATCCTTTTAATGGTAAAATGTGTGTGTGTCACATAAATTACTAGTTGAAATAGCTTACTACTTGTATTTTGTTTTGTTTAAACCTATTTATTTTAGCTCGATTGCATCAAAAGCCTAAAGCTTATTTGAAACGCTCTCGAGTCCGTTTCCTGGGACTAGTAGAACCAGTACTTGGTGTCTTTGGGGACGCTCCCACTGTGGGGATCGAACCCGTGACCTCCCGATCGCTAGGCGGACACCATTTCACTACGCCACGGCGACCTCTGCATTTTGTTTGTAATAACAAAATAATACAAGTGTAAAATTACTTGAAATTGAATAAAACACTTGACATTAAATAGGACCAGAAAAGGGTTATTTAAAGTTTTTGTATAAGTATACTGTCCCTGGAATCGAAAATTCTGCATGATTTCTAATGAAACGTTTAACATGAATTAATTGTTTCTTTTTAATATGGGTATTTAAAAAAAACTATTTATTCTTCTAGCATTTTGAAAAAATGTATCGTGTCTGCACATTGTATATTCCACAAGGGTCACTGAAACTGGTTCCGTTCACATTTAATTTCGAAAACAAGGGTATATCAAAAACGACTGAAAACAACACATTTAAAAAAGTACCAAGAAATGCGTTTGTTGAAAAAATCAAGCACAAAAATCCACTATGAGCAAAAAGTATATTAACAATTTCCCATTTCAAATATAATTTTCAACAAACCATAGGGTCGCCAAAACTGGTATCTCAATGACGATTCCTTATAACATATAAGGATTATTGAAGATATTACCAAACTGTTATAAAAATTAATTATTTTTGGCTTTTGCGAACGATGAGGGAAATTATACTAAGTGGAATAAAACGAATAATGTTGTAAAAACCAAACATTTTTGATAACACATGTATAAACATTAACAAAAGAAAAACATCATACACATCATTTTCGTCTGTAACTTTAAGTACACACCGAGTCACACTGACCTTTGTAATTTACCGCCAAAAATTGTGGGTACTGTGGCGAACTATTTTCAATTTCACCCTCGAAATGTGACAATAACATTTATTATCTGTTTGAAGTATACCATTATGAAAGTGTTACACACTTCCTTTGTGATTGACAGAATCAAAATGTCAGTTCGTACTGTGACGGACCAGTATCACGGGGGTCGTGGGTTCGAGTCTCATATCGACCGTATGTAAGCAACCTGCATGTGTATTAATACGCCGGGATTATTTCCTAGTGTACATGTAGTTGAAAAGCAAACGTTTGCGATCTGTTGTGCGGCTTAGTACACAGATGACATTATGTATCTATCTATCTATCTATCTATCTATCTATCTATCTATCTATCTATCTATCTATCTATCTATCTATCTATATATGTATACTGCAACACCCTCTCTCGAGTATAATGTTCAGGTGCGCTGTCAGTGCAAAAAAGTTAAAAGAAGAAAGGTAAAGAAGACTGAAAGTAATACTGAACATGTATATGTGAGAGATGAAATAAAGGTTGATAGTGCTAATATAAGAAATTGAATATACAGTTAAAAGAGATAAAACAATATTTTCATTTTAAACATGGTGGGATAAGGTTGTCTCCCCCTGTTTGAATTGACCCAGGGTAGGGACCTGCACAAGCTCAGATGGTAGTGAGTTCCAAAGAATAATGCCATTATGGTAGCTGGAAAAAGCAATATTTATAGTAATTACAAGGGGTATGTATCTGTCTGTATGTGAGAAGGTGTGAGTGTCTGGAAGATCTGAGAGAGGGTTGAATGTAGTGGGGTAAGGGAACTGCAACCAGTCCATACACAATCTTGTTGATGTATACAATGGGCCTTAGCCCCATTGATGTTTATTATAATAGAGATGAGTGCTAAGCCCAAGAAGGGACTCCGTAACAGAATAAGACTCACATAACGATTGGTTACATAAAACTATATTTAAAATTATTTTTCAAGTTTATATAATTTGAAATTAAGTGTTATGTATTTTATAAACTATTGTAAAATATGTTAAATATATTTAAAATTCGAAATTCATTTCAAAGTACTGCAATCAAAAGTTGGCAATTGCGTGTTCATTTGGTTAAAAAAAATCGGTACTGTGGTGAATTATTTTACCAAATCGACTTCAAACAAAAGGTTTAGGAGTGCGTGTGCTTACGGTGCCGTGCTGGCTACACAAGAGCACGAGCACTCTCTATCATTACAGTCTGCAATGCCCGCTGATTTCACTAGGTATCGTCTACTAACAGAGTGGCTGCGTCTGCTTATCTGCCACGGGCGCCTTTAATTTCAAACTTTCGCAAAGCAATTTCAGGAGTTTTCCGAACAAAATTATATTGATGTCGTATGGTGTTTCCGGTGCACTCCCTGATTTCAATTAATGAATATGCAGTTAAGATAAACGTATTATTCAGTAAGCATTTATTTAATGAGAACTTAAATGCATTGAAATTGAAAAATAAATTGCATTTCTCAAACATCCCAGTTATCGACATTTCTCAAATAGGACTGCTCGAACCCAGTACAATCTAAGATATGGATACGTGATATCGTTCACGTTTTCAGTGCCAGTCGATAGGAATCACAATACAATTGTCCGATGGAAAGTTAATTGTCGACCTTTAAATCAGTCCTAACACGTTTGACGACCCCTGCGGCCTAGCCAGACGTGTCGTAATAGTACCACCGCTAAGCTCGTGCGGCGACCTTTCAATCAGGACGTGCTGTGAGAGCTCGTTACTCCCGCGCTATTCAGTGCCATCACATTACACTGCGTGGCTTTCAGGGTGGAAAGGCGCAATCAGTCTGTATTTGTTTACATTTAAAGATGCCTGTTTTCTTGCACTCGTTTAATTCGAAGGTTAATCACTTTTCAAGATGGCCATAGAGTCTATTAGAGCAGGGAGAAGATGGCAACAATTTAATGATTTCGATGATTGGCTAGGGTTTATTGTCTACCATTTGATCGTACACATTTGCGAGACACAACGATGATGATGATGATGATGATGATGTCGACGACGACGATGACGATGATGATGATATGCTGATGAGGCTGCTGTTGCTGCTGCTGCTGATGATGATGATGATATGCTGATGAGGCTGCTGCTGCTCTGATGATGATGATGCTGATGCTGATGATGATGCTGCTGCTGCTGCTGCTGCTGATGATGATGATGATGATGATGATGATGATGATGATGATGATGATGATGATGATGATGATGATGATGATGATGATGATGATGATGATGATGATGATGATGATGATGATGATGATGATGATTTACAATACAAATTAATTATTCTTTTTTGATACAGACAGACGCTTTATTCAGACTTAAACAGTAGTGCATCGCCTTCATATTTAAATACAAACGCTATTTTCTGTCCCGTATATAGGTATAAGAACTAAACAATATATAACATACAATAGTCATTTAAGAATATAAATACAAATATAGATTCAATTATGTATAATAATGATCACAATTGTATGTCTTACCGGGTAAGGCGATGGTTTGTATTGCGTTGTTGCGCATTTTTAAATTACCGATGAAAAAAAACGTACCAAACGCTCATAAGCTTGTCCTTTAACAATATAATTAAACATACACGAAATTATGATTCTGGTGTAGTTCGTAGTCAAAAGTATTATTCTACATGTTCATATATAATGTTTTCTTTCTCTTTTGAATCAAAAACAACAAAAGAAGAAATATGGCTTAAGAAAATCTGTGAACTGGTCCCTTAAATAGGTATACTCAAATGCATACGTTAACGGCTTGAAAGACCCGAAAAAAATCCAATCAGAAAATTTACAGCATCATTTATCAGTATATTTGTGTGTACCATCACGCATTAACGCGTATGGTTATAAACTTTATGTGGTTATTTGAACGTGTGCGAATGTGCCTTTTTTAACATGTGTTTTCTTTCAGATGTATGTTAAGTGTATTATAATTTACACGCCTAAGTTGTATTACATTTGGGCACGTACAAATTAACAAATTAGAAGGACCGATGCTACTGACTTTGAATGATTATACAATGTACCATAGCACATTTACAAATGTGTATGAATATATGCAAAAAGGCAATTCATGGAATGACTAAATAACTGACATAGGCATGATCTACTTAAAGAAATACTCGTATAAAAATATAAAAGGAAACAACATTTTAAATGCTAAAACATATATTCATATTGAGTTAACGTAAGTAAAACGTGTTTTTTTCTCAAACGGCATCGGAGAAATAATTCGACATCTGGTTTATGTACCTATTAATGCCTGCAGTCTTTCTTTTAAAAACAGTCTACTTGAAAATGTTAAACACAGTATAAATTATATATATTTTTTTTCAAATATTATAAAATCACGAGAATCATTTTTATTACAAACCGCTATCAGCGTCATTAAAGCATGTATTGTCAAAAATGATGTGCTGAAACAACACCTAATTTATCCCACTTAAAGATTATCGTCTGAAAAAAGCATCAAAAGAGCCGCTAATCCCTTTGTTATTTATGTTTTTACACACGCGATAATCGGTCGGTCTCGTCAAACAATGAAATATTTTGATGTTTTCTTAATTAATGATAATTTCTAAAGGTGACAATTTCGGTGCAGGTTCTAATGGATGCGGAAAAATGTGCAAGCGTTCTTGTCATATGCGTTTGGTTTATTGTTGAAACAACATCGCTGGTTAGAGTAAAAACTCTGTGATATTTCTGTTTGGATAATAATAACTCAAGCAAAAGGTAAGCTTTAAAAAATATATATCAAATCATAATATCATTAAATAAAACTTCGAGCATGTTTCAGTGAGTACTGTGTTGTTACTGCATTCAAATTCAAATGTCGATATTTCTAAATGAAATTAATGTTTTGTTGTTAAAGGCTTCGGCACATTACGCGGCGATCACAACGCTTATATTTCTATAAGTTGACATTTGATTATTAAAATAACTCAGACCGTAATATACCATTATCAATCATTTCCCAGAAAGTTCAATAGAATACTGTTGTACAATGCGACTACATTCTCATCGAAATGCANGATTTTTAATTCGGAATTAAATATTGTAAAACTGTAACGATAACTTTTTTGGACAAATCCTGAAAATAATGATGCAGTTATTTCTGTTTTTTTTTGTGTGGATATTTTGCCGAGATATCGGTATATATAAAGACACATCACCTCCCTTTTCCAAATGCCCTAATCAAAATTCGTGTTGATAGATGACGTCAAAGTAAGTTTCAGATGATCAAGTGACGTGTTTTATCATAGATACGTTCCTTTCAGTTGTAAATTAACACTTGAAATCCTGATTTTTTTTATCTGCTCGCTCTTAAGAAATATGTTAAATCATTACTTTATATGTGTAATAAAGAAGAAATATAGTATGGCTGTTTGGTTGGTGCAGTGGTTGGTACTCGCGCTTCTCACCTAGTTCCGGGTTCAATCCCCGCTCCCGGCGCATGTGAGTTTGCTTGATGGTCACAACCCCGGTCAGGTGGGGTTCCCTCCGGGTATTCCAGCTCCCCCTTGAGCATAAGACCACACCATTTTTTTTAAATGTTCTAACTCCCATGAGGCTTATAAGCTAATTATAAATACCGGAATGTGTGCTGAAATATACTCCGGGTCCACACATAATACAGTCTTTAGTGCGGTAGTTCCATATAAACTTCGAAATACATACGCTTAATTATAGTATGTTTAGAGAACGCATCCTCTTAATCTCAAATCTGTAACTTAGATATACAATGTATGACAACACAATGTGATGCTGCTGTTGCTGATGGCGATGATGATGATGATGGTGATTATGATTATTATTATGATGATGATGATGCTGATTTGATTTGTTAATTACATTATTTTATCAATATATTTCCTAGAAACATATCAACATGGCAGATGTGACAGAGAAGGCTGGTTACAAAAGGGGGAGAATCAAGTATTCAAAAGACCAGGTACGTACATATTATTCGCCTCCCGAATAAAAGATTTATTTCTTACGCTCAACTTCTTTAACTATTCGATTGGGCGCATATGACATATTTACAATAAAATAGTAGTTGGACGGGCATCGAAATACTGACTGGATTTAGTTCATTGAATATTGTGTTTATTGTCTTGGATTTTTTACGACTGAAAGTAATATTATTCCAGACATACACGTCTTAATAAGTGTGTGTTGAAGCATTATTATAACAGTCATGCGAAAACAAACAGCGCTTTATTATTAGTCCGTCATGCGAAAACAAACGGCACTTCAGTATTGGTCTGTTGTTATAATATAGCCTGTATCATTCTTAAGTTTTACTTGTATTGTTCACCCAGGCGGAGAAACTAGAAAAGCTGTTCCAGAATGATCACTACCCGTCCACCGACGTCCAGGAGAAAGTAGCACGTGACCTTTGCGTGACCTTGGACAGAGTTGGAGTGAGTTGTAATTGGGACAGATTCATTGATTGTAGAGGGAATTGATAAGAGAATATAAATGTTTAAGTTGTTGTTTTCGATTATTATTATTATTATTATTATTATTATTTAAATGTATCGTAAGCAAAGTTTTTTTCAAGTTCAAACACAAAAACGCAAACGTTTGCTATATAGTTGTATTTAATATTGCAGAAACACACATAACAAAAAAAAATCACAAGCAGAAAAGTTGTAATTGTTCTAGCCTTTTTATACTCATTACTGGACTTAAAATAAGCTTTTGGTATGTAAGTAACGTTAATACTATAACGTTAATGTAAAGTTCATGTTTTTCACCATTGGCTAAATTGGCCATATATCCCAATTTACCCCCTATAAAAAGCGACCAAAAGCGCAATTAAAACTGATTATAGACATTTCACAAGCAACGGTGGATTTCAGATCTGGTTCCAGAACAGACGCTCCAAGTTCAAGCGTCAGCAACAGGCCGACCACGTGGCCTGGATGAGAAAGCAGATTTTCCAGAATGAGGCTGGTGACGAGGGGAATCCCGTGATCTTCGGGACACCCGTACTGCCCGCTCTGACGTCAGCATGTCACGTGCTTAGTCCGCTGGAGTCACAGATGTGCCGCGGAGACGCATTGCTGTTGTAAGTTTGGGGCATTGTTAAATGTGTCGTGTTCTGAGAAAACTGAGCATAATGCTTGTGCGTAAAGTGTCGTCCCAGATTAGCCTATGCAAACCGCACAGGCTAATCAGGGACGACACTTTCAGCCTAAATTGGATTTTCGCTAAGGAGAGACATCATTTAAACGAAAAATTCCATATAAGCGTAAATTGTCGTCTCTGATTAGCCTGTGCGGACTGCACAGGCTAATCTGGGATGACAATTTACGCACAAGCATTATGCCCAGTTTTCTCAGAACACGACACAAATACTAGTACACGTTGTGAACGATGTCCATGAATTTTCCATGTTAAACAAGAATAGTAACTAGACAGTACTAAGATAAAAAAAATGCATTTACACATCCTTGATCAAGACTGTAATCTGAACAACACCGGGTATATTCCGTGTTGCTGTTGTAAGTTTGGGGCATTGTTAAATACTAGTACACGAAGTGAACAAACAATTGCATTCTAAAATCGAACGCGTATGATCACTAGAAATTACTAAGATAACAAAATGAACGTATTTTAAAATCGTTGATTAAGACTGAAATCTGAATGACAACGGGGTATATTTCTCGTCACGCGTTCTGCCGCTTCAAATCTCGTATTATTTTATTTATTGCGCTGAAAATCGCTAAAAACAACCCAAAGTATATGGTCCAACTGTTATAAATAGAAACCCATGTACGAGCAATGCGGTAAACCGGTGCATAAGTATTTCATTACACTTTCAGCTCCTCGCCTTCACCACAACACACACCACGTGGACATTCCGGACCCATCCGACAGCAGGCACTCAAAGCCATGAAGGAGAACATACATCCGTACCAGCGTCGACCAAATCACCATAGCAACGGCGTCCCATACCACCAACACCAACGCGACCCAAATATTGATGAGTACAGCTATCGACACCACCATCAAATCAACCACACGCCAAAACGAGAGCGATACCAGACTCCCGATTTCTGGACGCCGGACGTTCATACACGGTGTTCGCCTATTTCCCCTGCGATAAATTACGGATCACTTCATAGCGGTACACCGGATGCTGTGTGGTTTGGGTACGAAACAGAATATAGTTCATCCCATGCTTTTTCGCGAACAATGGTAGGAAACGTATACAGTGACATGTCCGCTGACGTCACTGGTGCACAGTTTCCTGCGTATAACATGAAACAAGAGTGTCACATTCAGCCTTCATGCATTGGAACGTCATACAACGAAGAAATTCGAAGTCGATCTTCAACTGCAGACGACATGGGTTTTGGAAATGGCTTCACCGGAAATGACGTTTTCAACTTCTTTACCCATAATTCAGGAATCTTACCGACCGCAGTGGAACAAATACGAACACCGCACACTGGAACTTCCGGTGATGAAAACGATTTGATAGAGTCGCTTGTGCCGGAACTACTGACATTTCCCGTCTTTACTGGAACCGGAAATGACCCCACTCTTGAAGACTGGTGTGTTTGAATACTGTGTTAGTTACTCGAGTTGAAGCGAAATGTAATTCACATATTTTGTGCTATTGTATTTAATGTTAACTGTTGTATACATCAGAGTGTTAAAAAGTGCTTTCATTTTGTGAATATTATTATGTATATTATTTCGCTCAGTTTCTATTTTGTTAAAGAACAAAAGATAATCGGATCAAATTAACATGGCAACAGGGACCGTGATTAACATGGACGGTGTCTTTGTAAATATTGCTCCGATATATTATATGTATTATAGTTGTATAGTGCATGGGGCCAGATGTTATGCCTTTCCATCAACAAGATCTTGGAGCGTGTACAACTAGAATGATCTCACTGATACTTAATACCCAAATATGTGTCGTGTTCTGGGAAAACTGGGCAAAATGCTTGTGCGTAAATTGTCATCCCAGATTAGCCTGTGCAGTCCGCACAGGCTAATCAGGGACGACAATTTCCGCTTTTATGGAATTTTTCGTTTAAATGATGTCTCTTCTTAGCGAAAATCCAGTTTAGGCGGAAAGTGTCGTCCCTGATTAGCCTGTGCGGACTGCACAGGCTAATCTGGGA